>JADRCD010103979.1:0-16468 GCA_019843815.1 Montemys delectorum | reverse complement strand
GAACAACCATACCCTGCCAGGAATAAGGAACACATCAAGTACTGACTGTCCCTTGATCTTACTTCCCCATAGGTTGGTAGAAAAGGAGATAGGATGTCATTGACCTCTCTTCCAGCTTTGTAGAGAGTTTTGGGGAGATGTAAGGGTTTCATCCAGTTTTCCAAGCCTTTGTCCTAACACTCTACTTGTCTAATGCCTTGTCTGGAAGGATGGGACACTATGTTGTCATCCTTGATCTCTTTGCCTCCCTGTTCATCAGTGCCTCTGGGTGTGCAGTGTGTGCCCCTTTCCAACATATCTACTTTATGCAATGCTGCATACTTCTTTATGCTGCCTCTCTATGCAATGCCGCATCTCTATGTGATGCTGCATCTCTGCCAGCCTGTCAACATTTTTGTGCAATCAGATCACATTTCCATAGGCTATTATAACCTCCAACAGATTGCCACAAATAGGACAGAGAGGCTAATGTAAATGAAGGGAAGAAATGCTATTGGTAAGCAGGGGAAGGTGGATGGGCCACCTAGCTTTCCAAAGTGGTCCGTTCATTAGAGAACATTGAATGCGTTCCCAGTGTGGTGTCCGTATATAATGTGCCAAGCGCAGCGACTAGGGTAAAGAACACTGTACTTAGGTCAGTGAGATCCATCACACATGATGTTCTTTTAGTACACAGGATAGTGTTATTCATTGTGACCTGGTGATTCCCTGTGAACAACTAAATCACATCAGGACAGTAGAGCTAACCTTCAAAGAAAGTTATAAACTTTGTTATGCATCTGCTGTATGTGCTCCATGGGAACGGAGCAGCACATGGAGGTGTCAGGGAGCCAGCTTAGCTCCTTCTGCAGCTGCCTCCAGATCTTGAGTTCTCCATCACTCATCTGGTACTTGATCACTCACCAAGCTATAACTCCACACTCTTGAGTTTCAGGGAGTGCCTAGTTAAGCATGACCACTGAGTAGTTGTGTGTTTTTCTCTGAACTCTTACTCATGCATCACCACCAAAAGCAGCAGCAGCGAGATCATCATCTACATTTAAATAGGAAAATCAAACTGAAGATTGATTGATACTGGACTTTGAGGTAATGAGGATTACCTCTTGCTGGTGAAATCAGAGAAACCTTTTCTGGGAAGTAATGTTGAATACAGTCTTGAGGAGCTGGAATCACAGATATAGCACTGGAGGTGTGAGGCAGGGTGAGGAGGGTTTGTATCTGGACTGTGGGATGCTAGAGGAGGGGCTGAAGAACTGGGTCACTAAATTGACACTCCATGAGTAGGAGTAGCCTACGCTGTAAGGAAAATCTTCCTGGAAAGAAGCCAGCACATGGACAAGCAAAGCTGCTGATAGACTTCTTGAGGGAGTGTGGGGCTGGCTGCCTTTTGTTCTCTCAATGTCAGTCAATGTGGATTGTGAAGCATCAGAAGAACCCATGGGTTGCTATTGTATCCTAGCAGGAAAGCTATATTTTATTTTAAACATGAAGGAAAGAAAATGGCTCTTTCGTGAGAAAGTTTAGTGGAAAGTCCTGATTGGAAATAGAATTATTTAGGTGGCAGCTTTCAGTGATCTTGAAAAATTGCCAGATGGGGGACTGGAAATAAATGTAAAAACCTTTAAACACCAGGGAGCTGTAGGTGATGGGGCGAGCAATGAGCTCTAACTGGAGTCGATCAATTGGACCCTTTACACAAATGGTGCAAGATATCTCCTTGCTTGGTTGTTCCACATTCAGAATCAGAAGATGCTAGTCCCCATCCAAGGCTATTCTAAGATCAAGACAAAGTCAACATAGCCTCTTGTTCCATCCTGGTATTATGTGCTTATTAAAAGTTCCAGGCAGTAATGATTAGATGTAGGATGACTGTGTGCATGAAATAGGAATGACTAATTCCTAGCTTTTCATTCACTAGCAAATCTCTGACACCTTAGAGTTTGCATTCTCATTTATCAAATGGGGGAAGCATTTTACCCATATCAATTATCTACTTTGGTATAATACTTATTTATGTCAAATAATAAACATTGAGTGTTTTATAGTTTCTGAAGATTAGAAATTTAAAAATGGCTTAGTGGGGCAATGTTGGTTCAAATATCTCTTCAGACTGAAGTAAAGACACTGGCTGGGGCCATGTTAGGTGATGACATGATGGGGCTGGAGTGTCTGCTTTCAGGGTGACTCCTGTGCATGGCTGGGGACTCCATGTTTTAGTAGAAGGTCTGGTTTCTCTGTATATGGATCTATCCACAGGGATACTCAAGTGTTCAGCAAGTTAGTGGCTGTTTCTTCCCCCAGAGATAAAAATCCAACAGAGAAAGGCAAGCAGAGGCTATATGACCTTTCATGGCAAGCCTCAGAAACCACACACCACCATTTCTACACTGTAGTGACATAGATCAGTGTTGTTTGGTGAACAAAATTGTTTAATACTGGAAACCGGAACTGATGAGCTGCCATCTTGGGGGATGGCCATGAATAGGTCAAACAGTCACATTTCTCAAGGAAAAAGTTGCAGATGCACATTCTAGCACGTGTGTGTGTGTGTAGTGTGTGTGTGTGTGTGTGTGTATGTGTGTGTCCAAGCTGACCACAACACTTGTCCTGTTGTATTAGGCTTTAGACTAACTCTAATCTGACATAAGTTACAAAACTATGGCAGATAGTTGGTTTACACATCATGCTCAAAGTCAAAGTCAGAGTCACAGAGGCAGGGAGAGATGAAGAAAAGCAACTGTGAAAATATTTTGAAGCTAGTAATGAAGGGTTTTGAATCAATAGCTAAAGGTATTCACGGCTCTGATAGAATCAGTAGTGTTATAGATATTTGCTGTGTCTGTGTGAATGTGAGTATGTGTGCATGTGTGTGTGTGTGTATATGTGTGTGTGGGTGTGTGTGTGTGTGTGTGTGTGTGTGTGTGTATACATGTAAGATTCTAATTTTACTATCTTCAGACTTCTCATTGAAGTTTCTTCCTTGATTTTCTTTTTCATCCTTTTCTTCTTTTTCTTCTTCTTTTGTCTTCCTCCTCTGGTAATTTTAATAATTAAACCCAGGGCCTTGTGCATGATAAGCAAGTACTTGGTCACTGAGCTACTGAGCTATACTTCCAGACTTGTATTTACTTTTTGAATCTCCACATCACAGAAGCAGCAGGCCATGAGAAGCCTGACCTCTCTTTAATCACTGTTATAGACCAGAGTGTTAGAACTGGCCCTCAGTAAATACTCACTGATTAAGTGATTAGACCATTTGGAGCTGTCTGGGATGTGTGAAGATCTCTTCCTGCCTTGGCAACATAAAGGCCCTGTAGCCTCAAGCTCTCCTTGGGAACCCTCACAGACCCGTGAACAAAGGGGCTTAGTGTAGCCCACAAGCAACAGAGACAACAGCTGGCGCAGCCATCTTTCTATGCATTAGGCACAGTTGGAACCTGAGTACCAGGACAGATGCAGTTGGTAGCTCAGAAGAGTCACAGGCATTTTATGGGTCATGTGTATACCTAGCTTCAAAACGTACTTAATTTCACAATGTACAAAGAATTTAAGAAATACTAAAAACCAGAAGAAAAATAAAACTCAAAGGAAAAAATATATTTAAATTCTTAAAAATCTATAGGAAATCTCATTTTTCTCCTCCTGATGACAGAAAGTTTTGCTGCTTTCACACAACTGCCAAATGGTTTGACAATATTCAGCCTGCTGCTAAACAGGCCTTCAGACTCAGCGAAGGACTTAGTCACGTATATGAAGTCACTATTTCTGGTGCCTATTGATCTCTTCTCTGATGGGGCCCACTTGATACAGGAGTGCTGAGAGCAGGCAAACAACCTCAGAAATACCCGATAACAAGTCCATTGCATATTGATTTCTTTTCTTTGGGAATGAAGAGAACTTTGGAGATGCAAAATTGCGCATATATCATTATTCTCAGCAAGGCTGTCTGAAGCCTTTTCTTTGTCTCCTGGGCCTCTCAGAGTGGGATGTCATGCCCTGCTGGGCTCATCTCTTCTGTGGGCAGGTGCTGTGCTGTAGCCAGAACTACTTAGAACAAAGCCCCCCCTCAGAATTTAAATCCAATCCCAAAGACTTAGCAAGTCATGTCCAGCTGGGGCCAAATCAAAGCCAGAGACCAATTATGTGTAGGATCCTTTTGCTTCACACTCATACTTGAGGCTTTACAGGGTGAACATCATTTCTTTGACTAGAGTCACTACAAGGTTGTAAAGAAAAGGTGGCTTTTCCCAAGTGACATGTTTTAGTTAGGGTTTCCATTGCTGGGAAGAGACACCACGACCAAGGCAACTCTTTTAAAGGACAACATTTAATTGAGGCTGGCTCACAGGTTCAGAGGTTCAGTCTATTATCACCAAGATGGGAAGCATGGCAGCATCCAGGCATGCATGGTGTTGGAGAAGGAGCTGAGAGTTCTACATCTTGTTCTGAAGGAAACCAGTAGAAGACTCTCTTCTGTGCTGGGCAGAGTTTCAAAGCCCACTCCCAACAGTGATGCACTTCCTCCAATAAGGCCACATCCACCCCAACAAGGCCACACCTCCTAGCAGTACTACTTCCCATGAGCCAGGCATATTCAAACTGCCCACAAGACAGAAATCCCAAAACCTAATTGTACATACACCATAGCTGTATAAAGTTTTCCCTGAGAAATAGTCTTAGATGAACCATGGTAAGAGTGTGGTACATCCCCAAGGGCTGGATGATGCTCCTAGTGACAGCAGAAAAGGATCTTCTGGAAGGACACATTAACTGCCCTTCAACTAATAACCACTCATCTTTTTGCCTGTAGGGAGAGAGCAGGAAACCCACAGTTCCTTCTCCTATCAGTACTAGACATGCTTGTGTAATGGCCCAAGTCAACCTGTAACCTCATCTGCCCAGGGACCAGGTAACTCCCTGGAATGCTGGGAATTGTAGTTCTTAGAAAATAACAAAGCCTCAAGGGAAAGTATGAAGTCCTATAGGTTTGTCCTTATAAGTCCCCCCAATATGTGACTCAGGGTCATTCTCAGGTGGAAAATTCCAGAGAATGGCCCTGACCAAAGTGCATCTCTTAGTTAGTTTTTAATATTTAATTAAGCTTGCTTTAAATTTGACCTAAAATTTTGGAATTGTTTTTTCCTCTGGCTAATCTCAGGGTTAACACTGTGTTACAGAACAGGGAATAGGGATTCTGTGTATATGGAGAGGGAGAGACTGAGAGGAAGGAAGAAGGAAGGAAAAGATTGTGAGGGGGGAATGTTCAGGTCATGCTATGTTTAGCATAGGGGATCACTTTAGGACAAATAGAGAAGGGTGTCAGTGGCCTGGATTCTAGGATTGTCCAGATTTGTGTGTGAAGCTTGAATTTTTCCTGTTATTTTTCCAATTCCCAGCATTCTAGGAAGTTACCTGGTCCCAGGAAGATAAGGCTTACAGGTTAATTTGGGACATTATACAAACATGCCCAGCCCTGATGGGTGGGTAAGAGTGCTCCCAGACCAACCGCTGACACTGCCATTGCTGTGCTCTCTGCTTCCCCATGTGCAAAATGTGTGCAATGGCAGGACTGTCCTCAAGGGCTTCTAGAAAGATCCAAGGAAATACTGTATGAAAACAACACAGCGCTGCAGCACACAACAGCCCCCAATGTGTGGTGTGAATAATTATATTTTTAAATAACATTGCTAATCTGGCTATTTCAATTTTCATTACTAGTCTAAAGTATGGCTAAAACTTACCTGCTTTTAAGCACACTTTGATAGTCTTATTTAAAGTAAATAGTGTTAAGTACAAATCTAGATTTATATACCCACATTGCTATATGATTTCATGAAACAAATTATTCATGTGGAACACTGACCATACTGTTCTGGTTAAGAAAAGCTAACTTTTCTTAAAAGAAAAAAAATTCAAGCAGTTCATATCCAACTTGAAGGATGCTTAAATACTATATAGTTGTATTGCAAACCAAATACTCTGGAACCTAGAATCTCTGAGACCATAAAGTGTCAGATCAAAAATGGGTCCCTGTTGAGTAACAGGGTGGTACTTATGACTTCTTTGGTTTTGGGGAAACTGGGATTTCAACTCTGCTGTAAGATCATAGGAGTAAGAAATCGCATAGACAGCTCGGCTTTGGGTGTGTCTCCTTTTTCTGCCAATTCAAGATGGAGGAGTTCCCATTCAGTTCTTGTCTTTTGTTAGGCTAAGACTAGGTATCCTCAGAGCAGAGCCACAGATCTGGGCATCAAAGGGATGGAGAGTCTGAGGAGGGTTCCTAGAAACACTGAAAATAGAGAGCCAAGACCCCTAGGCAAGGTGCCCTGTGTAGGAGCTGCTCTAAATCCCTTAGACAAGCCCCCACACTGGGTAGGAAGGCCAGGCCAAGGTTTGGGGTGGCAACATGGCTGAGATTGTGGGTGAAGGGGTAGAACTTTAGCTGCAGAGGATCTTAACGAGCAACATTGTGCAGTGGAGGAAGACTGAGATGGAGCATTTACCACAAGACCAGAGAAGCCTTGCAGAGGCCTGATGCCATGCTTATGTCTATGCACGTGTTAGTGTTCAGACTTAAGTTCCATAGAGCTAGTATCAACTCAAATGTCTCCAGGGTGGAGGTGAGTGCATGGACACTGGGGCCAGTCACATGTGCGGGTGGCACTGGGCTTTGCTATTACTTGCTATAGGTTTCTGAATAACTTCCCTCTCGCTTGGAAACTTCACTTTCTTACACATTCTGCTAGTTACTTTTCTCACTGCTTTGACAACCAAATACATGACAGAAGCACTGTAGGCTCATTGTTGAGGGGCTGCAGTTTATCATGGCAAGGGAGATAATGTAATGACATAGTTTAGGCTCCTGTCTATGGTCATGGAAGCCTGATGTCCAGCTTGTTACATGTCATGGACCAAGAAACAGAGCGCTTGGGTGAGAGGCCAAGGCTACTCTTTCTTATGTCTACCACCACTGGTGACCCACTTCCTCCAGCTAAGCCCAACCTCCTAAGAGGTTTCACAATCTCTCCAAGCGGTGCCGCCAGCTGGGGACCAAATGTTCAAACACTTGAGCTTGAAGAGGTCATTCCACACTCAAATCATAACAGTACTCAAGATGTGAGGACAGGACTCTGTTTGGTACTGAGCAGATTCTTTGTAGTCCTTCCCCACCAGGCTGTAGTGGTGGGGAATTACACCTATACTATTTTTATTATTTTTCACTTAATAGTCAAGGAAGCTAAGTCAGAATGGGGTTAAGCAACTTCTGCAGGTCACGTAGTCAAGATTCAGGGAGGCCAGAATTAGAAGGAGTCAGCCTTAAGAACCATATAAAAACCCTGGCTTGGTGCTTGTACATTCAATACAAGATGACTGATATTTACAATCATTCTCTCTGCCGAGAGCCAGAATTGAAGCCATACATCTTAAATATTTGCTTCCATTAAAACTGGGAGAGTCACATTTCATTAGAATGCATCTTCATTTATGAGAAATGACGGATGAGCAAAATTCCTTTATTTTATTATCAGAGAAATTAAGAAAATATATTTTAGCTTGATATTCTTATTTTTTATATATATATATGTAATGGTAGAGCTGGGTTTTTATGATGGTGTTGAAGAATGGTCTTGAGATCCTTGAGAGATTTCAAGAAAATATGAAGCTCCTTATTAGGGGTGCTCCTGGGGCCTAACTGTCCGCAGAGAATTTATGTAGGTCTAGAGAATGCTGTGTTCTTGTCTGTGTATGGTTCATCTAGGCTGAGCAGGCAAAGTCAACAGCCAGAGCTTGAGACCAGAGAAATCTGGCGGGGTGGGGGGGAAGGCTTACCTCTCCCCCAACTTCCATAAAAGTAACTATTTCTTATTTTGATTTGGTTTACTACTTTCTTCCAAGAGCATTGAGGCATTCTCTCAGCAAGACTCTCTCAGAAGACTGGGCCTGAGCCTTCACAGTGAGCATGGCCAAAGCATCTCAGGACTGCGGAGGAAATGTGGATTTGAGAAAGAAACTACGTTTCACCAGGGCCCTCCAAGGGCTTTGCCTCCCCAGCTCATCTAAAAAAAAAAAAAAAAAAATCACCTGTCTGCCCCATTCTAGTCTTTTCTCCTTGTTGACTCTCCTAAGAGACTGTCCACTGGCAAGAAGAGCTGAATAAATGAATTCAGGCCACCGTTATTAACACAAGGTAAGGACTCCGATCTTTGCAACAGACTTTCAAAGCATTAGAACATAGCAAAATTAGGTATCAGTATCAGAAAAGGCTTCAAAAATCCCTTTTATCCACAGCTATATTTCAATCATGCCTACATTCCACCACTGAGGAACATAAAAATGTAGCTCAGGATGGAGTCTGAGTTCTAAAAGGATCTGTGATGTGATCTTGTTTTTCACTCAGAGATGACTGGCCACCTGGGAAGCCAGCCTCAGCATTTGGCAGGAGGTTCCCTAACAAAGTGGTTCAAGGGCACCCCAGACAAATGATCTTCTAGACCATGGAGAAGTACATAACAGTCTAGGACATCTCTTCCTTCATGAGCTGTGTGCTTCTGGAGCCCCTGTATGCAGGTCCCTTTGCAATGGAGCCCCTGAATGCAGGTCCCTTTGCATCGTTTTGTATCATTGGCTTGTTTGCTCTTCAGAGATTAAGAAGACAAATTCAGCAGTCAAACTGATAACCTCTGAATCCTAGCTCTGCTTTTCCTGAATGTGTGGCCTGGGGCACGTTTCTCTCCCTCCCTTTTCTGAGTTCTGTTTTCTTATCTGTAAAACGAGAAAAACACAGTATCTACATCATGGGATCGATCTAAGGATGCAATGAGTTAATACACATCGTTCTGCATTAACTTTGCTGAGATCCCCAAAAGATTAGTGATTAACACAAAAGATGTTCTTAATTTACAATAAAAACAGATAATAACGTGGAGCAGGAGACAGTTGTATATTGTTTTTTAAAAAGGAAAAATAAATGATTCGGTGGGGAAGCAGAACACGTGTCTTTGGAAGCTGCATGCTGCAATAATCAAAGACAGCCAGAGTGGAAACAAAAATCAGGTTTACTGCATCGTGACAGAGATCTGTGAACGATCTGAGGGGGCCATGGGGTAATGACGAGCCTTTCCACCTCATCCCTAGTCTCCACACTGCTGGCCATTGCACCACATGCCCCAGTTCTAATTTTCCATGTTCCAATTGCAGCCCCAACTTCATCTTTGTTGGGTCTGGGCAGGACAGAACATCTTGCTTTGCCAGCGAAAACCAGATATTTGGTTAACAAAGGCCACTGTCCATGTGTTCTGCACATGAGCCAGAAAGGCTAATGAACAGCACTTATTTTTCTCACTTGGAGAGTCAGAATCAGGTCCAGGATTCAGATTTCGATTTAAATGTAGGGGTGGCCTTGCCTAGTCCCTGATTTTAGTGGGATTGCTTCAAGTTTCTCTCCATTTAGTTTGATGTTGGCTACTGGTTTGCTGTATATTGCTTTTACTATGTTTAAGTATGGGCCTTGAATTCCTAATCTTTCCAAGACTTTTATCATGAAGGGATGCTGGATTTTGTCAAATGCTTTCTCAGCATCCAATGAGATGATCATATCATTTTTTTCTTTGAGTTTGTTTATGTAGTGGATTATATTGATGGATTTCCATATACTGAACCATCCCTGCATCCCTGGAATAAAGTCTCCTTGATCATGATGGATGATCATTTTGATGTGTTCTTGGATTTGGTTTGCAAGAATTTTATTGGGTATTTTTGCATCAATATTCATAAGGGAAATTGGTCTGAAGTTTTCTTTCTTTGTTAGATCTTTGTGTGGTTTAGGTATCAGAGTAATTGTAGCTTCATAGAATGAATTGGGTAGAGTACCTTGCGTTTCTATTTTGTGGAATAGTTTAAGGAGTATTGGTATTAAGTCTTCTTTGAAGGTCTTATAAAACTCTGCACCAAATCTATCTGGTCCTGGACTTTTTTGGTTGGGAGACTATTAATGACTCTAACCCTGAGATTCCACCTCACACCAGTCAGAATGGCTAAGATAAAAAACTCAGGTGACAGTAGATGCTGGAGAGGTTGTAGAGAAAGAGGAACACTACTTCATTGCTGGTAGAATTACAAGCTGGTACAATCACTCTGGAAATCAGTTTGGTGGTTCCTTAGGAAATTGGACATAGAACTACCAGAGGACCCAGCAATACCACTCCTGGGCATATACCCAGAAGATGCTCCAACATGTAATAAGGACACATGCTTCACTATGTTCATAGCAGCCTTATTTATAATAGCCAGAAACTGG
This sequence comes from Montemys delectorum, assembly GCA_019843815.1. NCBI lineage: Eukaryota > Metazoa > Chordata > Mammalia > Rodentia > Muridae > Montemys > Montemys delectorum. The sequence continues at coordinate 6,171 of JADRCD010103979.1, read as the reverse complement.
AAACAACCCAAATGTCCCTCAACAGAGGAATGGATACATAAAGTGTAGTACAGCTACACAATGAAGTATTACTCAGCTATTAAAAACAATGAATTTATGAAATTCTTAGGGAAATGAATGGATCTGGAGAATATCATCTTGAGTGAAATAGGGTTAGTTTTTTGTTTTTGTTTTTGCTTTTGATAGTTTTTTGGAGGAGTAACCAGGAGAGGAGATATCAGTTGAAATGTAAATAAAGAAAATATGTAATAAAAAAGAAAATAAAAGGAAATTAAAAATAAAAAATAAAAATAAATGTAGAGGTGGATCTACTCAGAAGAAAAGGCTGACAGGTAGGGCTTGGGGAGGGGCATTCATGATTTTCTTTACATATGTCAATGGATATTGGCAATGAGAATAACTGTTCTAGAAAAGGTTTTATCACATTAGGAAGACACAACCAGAAAGCTCATAGAATTTCTCTTGGTTTGCTCTGCTGTGTCTGTATTTTAAAATTGCAAATTGAGTTCTTATTGCCTGATGTTACAGACTGTCTAGAGGTCAGAGAATCTGCAATAACAATAGCCTGATGGTACTGCAGTCATGTATGGGATGGTGAACTAGCTAAGCTTTGTTTGGACATATAAGTGTTGGGGGTGGGGCAAAGAATGGATGGGTCAAGTGACATTGTAGTAAGTGTGTGGATCACAATTGTTCATTTCCTGCTTTGCCATCTTCCAAATCCTGACTGGTAGAGTCTGTGAAACTTTATCGATTTGGAATTCATGAACATTGATTTTTGAGATGGGCAGTGCTACCCAGGGTCTGTATGGAACTGATCAGCCAGCATTTTGACTACAAAGCTCTGCCAATGTGTGTCATATCTCTTTGATAGCTGGGTTGTCTAGTGAGGTTATGGAAGAGTCATAGTCACAATGACTACCAGGTAAAAATGACTAGGCAGTTACAGATAGATAATAGTGGTTTTTTTTTGTTAAAAATGTGGGTTTTGTGGTTAAAATTAAGTTAAAAGTTAATTTGTCTATGGGTGGGGCCTCATGAAGGCAACTAAGGGATGACAGGAGCAGAAGTTTTCCATAGGCATGAGCTTCCTAATTGGTTATCCAATACCAAATGATCATCCCTGAAATCACACGAGGGAACACAGATCAGACTGAGTAGGCTGTATTTATATATTTAGGCATTGATATAAACAACAATTGAAGAAAAAGAGGATGTGAATTGAGATACATGGGAGGGGAGGAAAGGGAAGGAGGAATTATGCATTTTAATTGAAAAAACTTAAAGAATAATAATTTAAAAAGTAAAAGTTATTTTTTGATTAATTAATACATTTTTGCTATTTCAGTGACCCTTCTGTGTTTCTAGATCTGACAGAGAATTGCTGACTTCACAATATGCTTGGTGGAGACAGACTCTAATTTCTCATGGCCAATTTATCACCACTAATAGAGTCGATAAATATTCTGCAGCCCACTTACACTATTCAAGCTAACAGTCCTGGTGTCCTGTGTGATTTATTGCTTTCCTTAACCGCCATTTTCAATGCATCACCCTCTTAGTGTCACCTCTGGGAAGTCCTCTGAATCCAGCAGCCACCTCTCACTATCTCTCCAGTGGCAGAAGCCACTTGAGGCCCATAGTATTCTTACTGGTTTTCCTGCTACCACATTTTCTCCACAGATCTATCTTAGTGACTAGACTGGTTGGCCAAAGAGTTCAAGGTGTCTGCCTACCTCTACATTTTCCTCTCCCCAGCACTGGGGTCACAGATACATGCTGCCATACCTAGCTTTTATATGGATGTTTGGGATCCAAATTCACCTCCTCACACATGCATGGCAAGTACTTTATGAACTGACCCATCTCCTCAGGCCCCATTCTACTCTTACCTTCGGAGGCGGGCAGAGATGTCTCTAGGGAGGTCACAGACTAACATTGATACTCTCTCCTCATAGATCAGAGACTTCTGTGTCTTTGTAGTCAGTCACCTCATGCATTTCAGTGTTGGTAGAGATAGCAGCAACCACTGGGCATGCGTCTTCCTGGTAGCTTTGGCATTATTATTTTCTTGCTCTGCCTTGTGAGGCTAGGAGATAAGCATTTTAGAGTATTTCCGGGGACTACAGTGGTATGTCTGTTCACAAGGTATGTTCTCTCCATTCAAGGTGACTCGGATTTAAAGTGAGTTAGTCTATATTTTAAGTGGTACTGTTTTCTTTAGAGTGGAAGGGAATATTCTGTACCCCATTGAACCATCAGCATTTGTGGTAACAATCTTCTTGGAAATTCTTTATAGGCTAGCATCTCCAGCATAGTGTATATCCTAAACTTTTCTATTCTTTTTTGTTTTTTTAATATCGTTGACTCATAATTGATACTACATATCTTCTTCCTAGCTCTCAAACCAAATGTGATACTGTACCTTCTTTCTTTCTCACTCTCCATCTATCTATCCATCCACTGTCATCTACCCATCATCTGGTATCCATCATTCATCCATCTGTCTACATTCCTAACTACCTATTGATTAGTCATATTTATTGGATTTTTAATAACATCCTATATCTTGTAGCCAAATTCTAGGATGCATTTTTCTTCACTGACATCTCTCTGGTGCTTAGGACAGTGCTCAGCGTGTAGTAGACACTCAGTAAAACCTGTTAAATCAAGAGCTTACTGAGCTGGGGTATTAGTTCAGTGGTCTAACCCTTAATTTGTGTTCATTTTTCAATGGATTAGTACTTTGGCTTTAAACCTACAGATGCCAGATAATATTATATGTAAACAGGTACATACTTTCAACTCTCAGGTGTTGGCCTGTGGATCCTTCCTCAGGCATTTTGATTGTAGTTGCTTGCACTCAAATCACAAAATCTGATTTGTTATGTCATAGCTCCTGCAGCCCTCCATATATATGGTCCTCCACTATCTATGGTAGTGAGAAGACGTGAGACCAGGATGTGGTATGAAGACCAGCCTAAGAAACTAAGGAGGCAGGTTCAGTCTTGCTCTGCATACTCTCAGGACTTCCAAACGCCCATGCTCTTCTGTGCCAGAGAGCTTTCCTGTGTCCTTTTACTTAGGTGAAGTTACAGAACCATGGTCAGAATATTTCACCCCTGTTGCTGTCTGGGCCTGCTGGTTCATAGGACATATAGAAAATAAAGAGTCTCTATGACAAGATCCAGTGTACCTGGGTCCCTTAGGCAGATTTATTTTACAGCTAGGAGACTTTACACAGCCGAAGCACATGAGCTCAATTGGTGTTGTATTGACATCCAGGTGAGGGTGAAGGAGGCAGCCATGCCCACGGTTCCCTGTCGACCTGCTTATGCCCTCTGCTTCCCATGGGTTTCATGATTAGAAAGCTATTGATCTGTGAACGAGTATTGGGATGGCTGTCATATGCCTGACAGCTTAGAGTGTGAGACTTCTTATCTAAATGGACTCACTGTAAAAACGAGAAAGAACTTGACATTTCTATGCCACTGGCTGGACCCTGCAACCCCAAAGCCTTCTGACTTACTGGTGTGGTGAGATTATTAAAGATTTTCAAGTCTCAGGTTTCTCTTTTGAAAACAGTGTGGTCTTCAGAGTTATTTGAGGACAAAACAATAGTGAATATATCTAAAGATGCATGAACAGTGTCCAGTGCATGATCAGTGGGTGCTTGTTACATAAAAGAGTAGACCAGCTGAGCATCAGCACCCTACCCCCTCTGCTTTCTGATCACGGATGCAATGGCCAACTGTCCTATGCTTCTGCTTGCATTATTTCCTTGCCACAATGGACTACACCCTCAAACGGAGATTCAAACCCTCCCTTCTTTAAATTGCTTCTATTAGATCTTTTTTATGTCCTGTGGTGACAGAGAGAAGGTTCTGGGATCCCTTTGGATTGGCAGTCAGCCAGCCCTTACTACAGCCTTTCCAAGGAGGGAGGCAGTGACCTGGAACTCACTTTCCAGGAGCCATGTGAGGTTTAACATGGAAGGAATGCTCACTCCACCTTCCAGGGACTCTAGCTTTCCACCTCATATTTCCCAAAATATGCATCTTGGATCTCAGTTCTTCCTAATTTTACTTTGCTGGGCATAAGGGCACTGACCTCGTCATTTTTCTTGGCACAGTAGGAGAGTGTGGTTTCTGAGTACCTCCCTTGTAAACCCAAATGGGAGCAACAGCACTAATAAAACATCTCTATGACCATACTAAATCATTTCTAATGACCCTTCTCTCTATTGATTTGGAAATTAAAGCTAATTGGACAGAAGGACTCAGAGGAGTGGTTGTGTGCCATGATTTAGAGACTGCCAGGACAGGAGAGTAAGGAGAGAACAATGGCTAAATGGCTGTGTGGATGGACAGAGATTTGAACATTGTACTGGCTAGTTTTGTGTGTCAACTTGACACAGGCTGGAGTTATTACAGAAAGGGGAGTTTTAGTTGGGGAAGTGCCTCCATGAGACCACATCACCAAGGAAGATGGGCAAATAATCACGGGAAAAGATGCTCAGAGCCACGCCTCTAAATGCAAACCGAAGGCACAGAGAGGAGCTCATCATATTCACCAGGATGCTTACAGTCACAAAGTAACAAAGCAAAGTAAAACTGTTCATACCAAGTGCTGGTGATGATGCAAATAACTGAGATCTCACTGGTTGGGGCAGGGACAGAACATGAGTACCCACTGTGAAAAGCAGCTTGGAAGCTTTTGATTCAAAGAGCAAACGACAAATATGCCATGATAGCCTGAATGTGAAATGTCCCCCAAGGGCTCATGGTTTGAATGCTTGGTCTCTACCTGGGTGGCGCTAGTTTGGGAGGCTCTAGAAATTCTAGGGGTGGCATCCATCTAGAGAGTGTAAGTCAATGGGCAGGTTCTTAGGGGTGTATTGTTCCTGTTCCCTTCTAGACTCATCCTCTGATTTCTGTGAGTCAAGAAATGAAGAGAGTCTCTACCATATGTTCCCATCACTATGATGTTCTGCTTGGCTACATGGGATTAAAGACTATGAACTCTGAAATCATGACTCAAAATAAATCAAATAACTGTTGCCAGTTATTTGGCTATAGTAACACAAAAGTTATCTATCTATCTATCTATCTATCTATCTATCTATCTATCTATCTATCTACCTATCTATCCTCTATCCACCAACCTATAATCTATCTATCTACCTATCAACTACCTACCTATCATCTATCTATCTATCTATCTATCTATCTATCTATCTATCTATCTATCTACCTACCTACCTATCCATTCTCCCACCCATACATCCATCTCTTGATACAATAATCCTCTTTGGTTACGTGATCAGAAATGACAATATAGGTCCATATAAATACCAACCACAGCACCGTGTGAACTAGCTCAGAAAGAAAGCTGGGGAGACAGCTTAAGATACAGCTCAGGCTCAGCCATTTCATCACGACATTGCACTATATGATATATATGATAAGGAAAGACCAGAGCTATGCATTTGACATGGAATAGACTAGATTCTTATCTCTAGAAGGAAGGTGTGGGTGGTTCTTGCTAACATAAGCTAATCTGGTAACTCTAGTTAGAATAGTTGGTCAAATCTAATGGGTCCACCCAGACTTTTGTTTGAGGATGTTAAGTAGGGGCTGGACAGTGGAGTTAGCAAGGTGATATTTTCTTTTTTCTTTTTTCTTAGTCTGTGTGGTATGTGTGTATGAGGTCTGAAACAGCTATAGTCATTTATTTATTTATTATTTATTTATTTATGCCATGAAAGAAAACTAATTGGAGGAAGAGGACAGAGATGATTCGAGGCAGGAGAAGAACAATAGGGCCCAAGCCTTGCTCAAATCATACTCTTTCCTGTGTAGCTCTCAGTAAATTCTCTTCAGTTATGATGTCATTAAAATTGGGGTTTTGTTACCCGAAACCTAAAATCCTCCACACTTGTCTGCATGTGGGACTGAAGATGGATCTGATGTCAAGAGATAGGAATGGTTTGGGAAAGGATGGTACTACCAGGATCAGAAAACAAACAAATGCCACTCAAGGACACAGCCTGTTGTTGACTGTGGTATCACAGAAGAGTTGCTCATGCTGAAGGGCCGCCTGCTCCCCTCCCCAGAGCCAGCACTGGTATGAGTAAAGCTGAGCCTGAAGATGGGACTTTTGCAGTTCAAG
>JADRCD010103975.1:2350-17823 GCA_019843815.1 Montemys delectorum | reverse complement strand
AAAAAAAAAAAACAGGAAAAGGGTATCAACATATTTCATGCATCAATTGTGAAAGATGATATTGTTCTATGGAAACCAGTGTGGCATCCGCATCACGTTGCAGAATGTCAACTCACTTTTTAAATCACTAAAGTTTTGATGGAGCACATAATTAAAACAGTCAAAATATTCAGGCACAAATGGATTTTTTTTGTCATTTTAATTACCCATTAGGAATACTAGTTCATTGATTTGATTGATAGCTTAGTGCCTAATCACAGTAATGAGAAAATAAATCCAAATTCACTAAAATAATTTTATCAACCTGATTAACTCAGTTTTCAATGTCTATTGATGCTCATTTAAGCTCAAATCTCCCAACTTCATGCACATGACAAAATGCTGTGAGTTATCAGAGAAGGGATGCCTTCTTCATCCAGTCAGACCATGGTTTAATGACTGTAGAATTCCTTGATTGTAGGAGTTATGTAAATAATCATCTTGACATTATTCCCATTCAAAAACAGAGAAGCTTTTATTCTGCACGAAGCCAGTTGTGATTGCTGAAGACACAGGAAATAGTTCTCAAGGTATGATCTTCAGCTAATTAAAACTAAAGGAGATTGGGCAATAGATATGATACCAACTATTGGATACAAGGTGTCTAAAGGTTCTAGGAGCAAATATAACAATGGGAGTCTAGTGAATGGCAGTGGAACACTTGGTTAGCATACAGGAGACCATAGCTTTCATATTTAGTACAAAAACTATCGGCCAAGCAAAATGTGCAGTAATTTAATAGAATCAATCCTTTCCAAGAAAATATGAAAGAGTGTAAATACTAAACTAGAACCTGAGTATTATATTTTATTTGCTTTTAATAAAACTACTGTAAGAGTCAATATTAAAACAGAGATTGAAATGTGGGGCAGGAAGCAGTTACATCTCAACAGAAAACATTCTTCCATCATCTCTTTAGGACTTAATAGTGTTTTCCAATAGAAACCTGGTTTTTTTTAAGCATATTAACTTGTTTTTTCTTTTTTTTTAGTTAGATATTCTCTTTATTTACATTTCAAATGACATCTCCTTTCCCAGTTCCCCCTCCGGGAAAAAAAAAACAAACTGTTCCCTCCCCCTTCCCCCTGCTCACCAATCACCAACCCACCCTCTCCCACTTCCTGGTCCTGGAATTCCCCTACACTAGGGCATAGAAACTTCATAGGACCAAGGGCCTCTCCTCCTTTTGATGACCAACTAGGCCATCCTCTGCCATACATATGCTGCCAGAAGCTCCGGAAACCCAAAATAGAATCCACAAACCACAAGAAGTTCAAGAAGAAGGAAGACCCAAGTGTGGATACTTCATTCCTTCTTAAAAGGGGGAACAAACTATGGAGGAGAGACTGAAGGAAGAACAATCCAGAGACTGCTCCAAATGAGAATCCTTCCCATATTCAATCATCAAACTCAGACACTATTGTGGATGCCAGCAAGTGCTGGCTGACACGAGCCTGATATAGCTGTCTCCTGAGAGGCTCTGCTAGTGTCTGACTAATACAGAAGTAGAGGCTCACAGCCATCCATTGGACTGAGCACAGGGTCCCCAATGAAGGAGCTAGAGAAAGGACCCAAGGAGCTGAAGGGTTTGTAGCCCCTTATGATGAACAACAATGTGAACTTACTAGTACCTACAGAGCTCCCAGGGACTAAATCACCAACGAAAGAGTACACATGGTGGGACTCATGGCTCCAGCAGTATATATATACCAATAGAAATCTTGCCTGCCATCCCATGCTTTCTCTCAATTCTAAACTTTCAGGTAAATTTAATGAATGCATTCAAATTGATAGTTGTAGGAAATAAAGATAAGATAAAATCTCTTGAGGTGAAGTTAGTATATCTAAAAATAATTATCTCATATATCAGAATATAGCAGAAGAGACTGGGCTTTTAGGAAAGAAAATGAGGGTTTGGAAACAGCTGAGTCAGCACAGTGCTATATCTCATCCCAGTTCCTAATGTGAATTTCAGGATCAGGAAGCAAACACAGTACACTCATGGGGAATGCGATCAACAGAACTTGATTCTGAACACTTTATTTTAAGAAAAGAAAGTGTTCAGCTGTGTATAGTGGCTTCATGTTCTTCCATCTAAGCCCTCTTGAGTTGGAGTCAAGATAATGAGGAATAGTTCAAGGCCATGCTCAGCAACAGAAATGGAAAAAAATATTCTGCAAAACCTAAACCACAGTGTCAACAGAAGCTCAGGCAGTGATATGGGGCTCGCTCCAAGAATCTGTTTCTAGACTTCTACTGTCCAATTAGAGAACTAGTTACCACTGTACTATCCATTTGAGATTAAAGATGCTCATAAAGACAGCTATACTGTGGGTCTGAGAGGAGGGAACTGCAGAAATCCTTTAACAGAAGATTCAAGAGACACTTCTATGAAACACTCCTAAGGAGAAACTCAACTTCAATATTTAGTAAAAATTGAATTGGAATTACCAAGAATACAGAGACCTGAGGAATCTCAAGAAAAGGCACTGGCATGTCTGAGCAGTGCGTGTAAATCAGCCACCATTAGACAAGTAAATATGCCATATAAATTCTATCCTAGAATTCATTTCTGATTCTTCACAGCTGTTTTGGGGAGAGATGAAGCTACACAGATTCAAAGTATGTGATGTCTTGATGCTTTTAATACTTCAGTGGTGTCATATTTCCCTGAAAGTAATTTAATAAATTAGTCTCCAATGACTGGATTTTAATTTCATTTACTGTTTGCTTTGAATACACAGTTCTGTGAAATTTTGAGGGAAAGCTTAACATTCTTTTCATGTAGAGCTATGAGGAAAAAGGTGTTAGGCATGGTGTGTGCTTTATAGATGATATATCAGCAAATTATACTTATGTTAGCATAAAGATGACAGGAGTTGAGTCATTATCTATAGATTATATTTTAGTATTTCCACATTGCTGAATTCATTAAAAGATGTACACACATAAAACTTTTAGTCAGTAGTTGTAGCACACAGAAATAATCTAGTTATGAAAAACTATTAAAGTTATATTTGTTTAGATTAAGAATTCTTCTAAGGGACTCAACAGAGAGAGATAGCTGACAGGTTCCCAGTACTATTTCAGAAGATCTCAATCTAGTTGCCAGCAACCTCATGGTGAGATGGGGCAGCAGGATGATTGGCAAGACTAAGGAGGTCAGAAGGGCTCACACAAGCTCCTATAATTACAACTCCAAGTGATCTGAACCCCATATGCTTTCAAGTACTGCAAACTGCAAACTTCCTGCAAACACGCACGCACACACACACACACACACACACACACACACACACACGCCAAAGAAAATGGAAAGAAAACAATAAGAGAGCAGATATGGACACCAGACTACTACTCCTGTTCATAACCTTTAGCAAACCTCTGGACTAGGATTCCAGAATGTGGAATACAGTACATAGTGCACTGCTGTCATGTTAATGCCCCTGTGATGCCAAGGGAATGAAACATGAGAGTTCACCAGCAATAATGCTGGAAATGCTCCAGAGAGAGATGTATCTGCAAATCTTGCTAAATGAAAAATATATTTTTTTGCCTGAATATAGTGTTTCTTGTTTCTCTAAAAAGCTGATGTTACTCACTTCTCATTGGTCTTCTTTTGTTTCTTAGCAGAATGCAATTGTGCAGCATATCTTGCTATGTACACAAATGACAACAATAACAGCAACAATAATAATAGATTTAGAGATGCATTTCAATTAGGTTTGCTTTAATGGAATTTCCCCTAAGGACTATTCATGTCACCTGTAGAAACTCAGCTCTTTCCAGAGTAAGTGACTGTTTCCTTCCAGTCTAATATATTTGGTAATGGTCCAGGATTATGACTTCCAGTCAGTATAAATAATGTGTTCCATTTTGAAAGAATTTATGGGAATGTTTATATTCACACACAAGTCACAAAGCAAGAAGTTTACTGAACTCTTTATCAAACCAATTACATTGGTGGTTTAAGACAGAGTACCAGTTTTCAAAAGCATTGTGTGGTAACACACCCAGCTCATAACTTTGTGGAAGCAACAGACATGTTAATACATGCTCAGAATTTTACCAGACAGTAGAAAAGATGTTATGTCAGACACAGAGGAGGTGTTTATTGATAGTTATTAAGAAAACTAGGGATATGTCAAGACAATTTGACTCTGTATCTGCAACATTCCAGTTTTTCATGATCATAAAGTTGTGACCAGATTTATAGAATACTGTGGCTATTTTTTTCCTGGGAAATACAGTTCACAGAGCCACTTGCAAAGTTACAGTCTGGGTCTACACATTTATTTTGAAAAATAAAGAAGACTTATTATTTTTGGCCTAATGAATTCCATTTCAGCAATGGAATGTTGGATTTTCCTTGTTAAAATAAATGTTGGTAAAATAAGAATAAGCAGAGAAATTGCTTATATGATGCTTTAAGCTAGCTTTTATAACTCCCTGGAATTAGCAAAATTGTATTATGTGGATCAAGTTTTGTGCATATACTTCTGAGTCTTTAAAAGAGAAGTCAACCTAAGACCAGGAATCATTTTCAAAAACAATTCCTCCAAAATGCTGTGCCATCTACAGATATATATAGCTTTGAAGCATTAGCAGCATGCTTTCCTAGGCCCCCTCTGAATCTGGTGGCCATTTCTTTTGACCAAGCTTCTTTGGGCACAGAGTTTTGAGTATTTTGCTACTTTAAAGTATATGCTTTAATGATTCCTGTAGAAACTTGTTGTCATTGAGACAGTTTGGATACTACTACTTGGCAGATGTAGTCAAAACTTGTTCACATATATGATGGTAGTCTCTCCTAACATTGTCTTGCCTACTAATATCAACTAATTTATGTAGCTATACTCAATTATAACTTCACATTGACAACATCTCCTAATCCATTTTGGATATAGAATTGTATAAGAAAGTGGAGTCTCTGAATGGGAATTGGACCAGGAGGTCTCCCCCTTCTTGCATGGTTATGCCTTCACCCAGGATTAGGCTGTAATTTGAAATAAAAAATCTCCAAGCTGCTCTTTAGGTTGTAATTCAGTACAAATGATTCCTGTAAGAGAGTAAAAGGGCTTAACCTCCTCCTTTCATATTGTAGCCTAACACCATATTTTCTCCTCTATATATGTTCATTAACATTCATAATTCTCAATACAAATCAGGGAATCAATCAACCCCTATATGCTCACAGATTTTATCATTAATGATGAAACAAGGAAAACAGGTACGTAAGACTAGACCTCAGTCTTCAACTTCCTGGAGAACAGAAGCATGCCCCAGTAAATTTCTGTCCAATTAAAATTATTCAGTCTGTGTTATTCTACTACATCAACTCAAAAAGAAACAGGATAACAAGTTAGCTTCCTTCTTATATAGAATATCTCTTGCAATTATATGGAGAAAAACTAAGAGAAACTCCAAAGCCCTCAAGAAAAGGAGGGACATTGAGACAACAGAAGACTGCAAGAGAGAAGTGACATTCCTCTGAATTTGATTATTTTAATACCTCAGGCTTGTCTACAAATGGCCCTTAGATTCACAGTGACTGGGAGTGCATGCAGCTAACACCACAGACCTATTTATTTTTAAAAAAAGATATTTTTTTCTCCATAGCTGGCTGGCACATCTATTTTTCTGAAATGATTATTGATGTTGGGGTGTCTTGACTTTTAAAACTCAGAAAGGTCACACAGACCCTGGTTCAAATGATAGAAGTAATTTTGCTGATTCCAATAAATTATATTAAAATAGTTATAATAATTGGCTTTAGGTCTATCATTCCAATTGACTTTATTATGGATAAAATATAGACATAATTATAGCAATGATTCATGTATCACAGTTATACAGTTAGGATTGTAGATCACTCATTTTAATGTTTTGTGCTGTGTATCTTAATTCCTGTATTCATATCATCATATCTTGTCTCTTACAATTAACTTGAGCATTCTCACAAATTTTAAATGGCTCATTATGACACATATGTACAATGCAGTATTTAAACTGATAATTGACCCACTATTGACTACTTCTTGAAAAGAATACCTTGTATATAGATTTAAAAATAATTGCTTTGGGCTTTTGGTACAAAGTAGCTAAATGAAATATCTAACCATTCATTGAAATAAGTAAGTCAAATGTTGGAGTAACTTCTGAACTTAACTAACACGAAGTGACATATTAGCATTTAAACTGGATCTTAAATGGCAGCAGAACTCTGCAGAATAGATATTCTGAAGATGGTTACTTTCATGACTCTGTGGATATCAGAGTTATCCACATATTTATACTTTAAAAATTATGTGCATAGATATGCATTTCATTAGAGTAGGCAATACAAACCACCATATGGTAACAAATGAATGCTATTAATTCTGTAACTTTCCATTGACAATTTGATAAATCCTTAGAAGTTCATTTGTAAGTTCTACAGTTAAAAACTCTACAGGCAAAGCCTGTAAGCACTTGGGTAAACTCCTTAATATACTATTACTTCATTTAACTTACTATGTAAATCCTCAAATTTGGAGTAAATGAAAAATATGCAACATTGTCTTATTTTTGACATCATCAGTGAAACAGTTCTGTGATTTTGATCTCTGTCTACTTACTATATATGTTTACATTCATAAATAAACAGGAACTAAGATAAGAGGTATTGTTCATTGGGATAATGCCTAAAGTTCAATTTCTACTGGACTGTCTTGATTATGATTTGTGGTCAGTTAAAGTCAGCACCTATGTGTAGTCTTCCTTTAGCCTCACTGAATGGAAGTGCCAATCACAGGGAATTTTATGATAACAAAGGGTGACAAGGAGAGAAAATGAATGACCTGTAGGCTAACAAAGACACTTTAAGGACCTCTAGAAAGGAATTTTGAATCTTCTACAATTCACATATGAAGGTTAAGTGAATCCATCCAGATTCACAACAAGCTCTGAGAAACAGAACAGCCTAGTGTCTGAATCTCAGCTCTATTTTGTAGTTAAAATATTCTTTTTCGTGTTAATAGAAATGTAGTTTGAGTCTCAGCAAGAAAACTCTTTCTTGAAGTGTTCTTAAAAATGCTGATTTTAATTTTTAATACTTTCTGAGTACTTTCTGCATGGATGTGTAGCCATGGGCAGGTATATTTAGGTAAGAGGCTAGAACAAGGCAGCACATTGCTTTGAACTGGAGTTTATGTGAATATGACCCACAATGTGGGTGCTGGGAACAAAATCTGGGTCTTCTGAAAAAGTAGCAAAAGCAATTAATCACTGAACCATCTCTCCACTCTCTACAACAAGAACTTATAATACATTGCTTAGATTTCATTTTGAAACTGGAAAATAAGAAAATAATAAAGGCATTATTTATTAAAACAGTACTTGAGTTTCACTATTTTTGTGCAAGGCAGTTTGTGTTATTTTTGTTGGTGTTGTTGTTGTTGTTTTGAGAAAGGTTTTACTATGTTTTTAAACCTGTCCAGGAAGTCATTACCTTCTTCCCTCAGACCATGTAGAAGTCAAATTATAAACCACAGTTACATAAGAATTCTAATACCTCTTGTTCTCTTTCCCTCTGTGAAATAGTAAGCAGTCTACTGTGAAGTAGGGAGAGAAAGAGGGAGAATGGAGGAAGCAATAGAATCAACGTACAAATACATTGAATAAGTAGTGTGAGCGAATAGGATGGAAATCACTATATTGTACAAACAACAGATGCAAATAATAAAAATTTTGTTTGGAGGGCAAAGTGCACTGCTAAACAATCAAGAAGATGCTTGGGTTCCTGCACGCATGGGAATCCTTTTCATTTCTAGCCACATTGCTGGGGAAGCACTATATGCAGATCTCTGTAGCTCACTGAGCTATATTATTTAGCTCCAGGTTCAAGAAGAGAGAAGCTGTCTTTAAAAAAAATAAAAAGGCAAAAATCAGCAGAATGATAAGAAAAAACAACAAATGTCAACCTAATGCTTCCGTAATAATGGACTCAGATATTCACATGCATTCATGCAAATGTGAATGTACTGCCACGAACAAGTATAGCCAACACACACACAAATGCTCTTTCTCTGAGTCTCTGCTCCTCTCTCCCTCTCTCTTATTCTATCTCTAATTCTCTCTTGCTATCTCTCTAAGTCAAATGTAAAAAAGGAAGGATAGAAACAAATAAAAGCAGTCTGTTATCAGAAATTCAGCATGCTATCCATTCACAAATAGTTAATTCTATACAAATGTTATTAACAGAGGTCATTTACATATGCCATATTGTATAATTCATCCATTTGTTCTTGCATGTTTAGATTTACTACAGGATTTTCATTTTGGGTGAGTAGATATAGTTTTCAATTTGTTATATATTTTTCCAGATAATTGATAGTGTTTCTATTGTGTTGATCTAATCAAAAACCTGAAAAGGAAATTATGATACAAGTTTTCATAAGTATGTTTTTTTAATTTTGAGATTATGGTAAATTACCACACCAAAACTAATACAAATGCCATGAGATTAAACACTAAATTATTTCTTTATACTTTAATTGGAAATAAGATGTTATCAATTCAATGGGCATTAGTAAATGAATTACTAAAATATATTGCAAAAGAAATTAACTCCAACACAATAAGCATCATGAATAAAGACATAACTGTCATACAGAAATTTTTAAGTATTTAAGGCTTATTTGGTTACAAACACAAATCTTTCATTGGATTTTCACAAACCACTGAAGTTTCCATTTTTGTTTCACTCTCACTTTCTAAAGGAGATACACATTTTGAGAAGGCTCTATAATATTTACATATGTCAATGTAAGGTAGAGGGAGCAAGGGTTTATAAACATATATGATATAAATTGATTTTATAATTATCAATATTTACAAGAATGGCATAATATAATGAAAATAATAAGGGAAGAGATCCTTGGTTTATTGTAATGATTTCATACATTGATTTATTTTTATTTATTAAGTAGCTGTTTTGAATAAGGTAAAGGAAGAGGCAAGAGAGTAGAGTGAGCAAGGAGAAAGAAAGAGAGGGGTGAGAAAGAGAGAGAGAGACAGAGAGAGATAGAGACAGAGACAGAGAGACAGAGAGAAAGACACAGGACTGTGCATCAGTATAGATGTACATGTATCACAGAATGAATGTATAGGTAGAGAACATAAATGAGAATTGGTCTTGCCTTTCCCATGGTATTTGTGCTTTAAACACAGTCAAGTTTATAAAGAAATGGTTTTACTCTCTGGGCCATCTAGAAAACAAGAAAAACTTTTTTCTTTTTAAATTGATTCCACAAATACAAAAATATGGAGCTATGCATCCATTTAAAATTCATTTGCTCTATTGTGGAAAGAATGCCCAATATTTTAAATTCCAATTGGACTGAGTTGAGCTAGGTACTTGTCTCTAAGAATAATGTGGCAACACTCCTAAATGTTTGGCATGAGTGTTGGCATTAACTTGTCCATGCAACCTACACTGCAGTATAATTATGTTTGAAGACTTTCTAAAAGTACTTTTGTGAGGACTAGTTATACTTCAGATTGTGTCGCTAAGAGATGTACAAACACAATTCTATGATAGATAGAAGAGAATATTACACAGCAAATCTCCAGTTCGGGTGTGTTTTGCTCTCATCTAAGCCCTGGAATATTGTTGCTGTCAGAAAACTTCATAACCTAACAATAACCTCTTGCTATCCTTTATGTAGTCTTGTCCAGATAAATTGTCTTGCTGCACAGCTGAACAAGATTGATGACACAGCAAACTGCCAGAACAGAGCATAAGAGAATATACCCCTTCAGTGAACTTTGCAACATTCCAAATCACTACCTTGGGCTGGGATGGATGTAGTCCCTCAAGGATTTTGATTTACAGCCTGTGAAATGCCAAAGATACGACTCCACATATGAAAGAATATATTTAAGAAATAGAGCAATAAACCTTTTCTTCTAAGTATAGTTCATGAGGCTGTTTGTTGGTAGGAACAGAGTTGGCTCAATTTTTTAGATGAGACATTAACAAAAGATGCTGGAGTAGAGGGAGTCTGCTTTCTTAAGGGAATGAAACTCCTAAAAGACTACCTATCCCCAGCTCATGGCCCCAAACCCATGAACATACTAGCAGCAATAAATGAACTGTGTCTATTTTTAAAAAATCAGAGGAATATTTAGAAAGATTCAAAAGTTGTTAAAAATATGTGTTGCACTTAGAGAGGACCCAAGATCAGATTCTAGCACATACGTAAAGACTCACAGATCCATGTTACCAAATGAACTCTTCTGTACCCCATGAACAATGAGAATTCATGTGGCTCACATGCTTTTAGGCACCCAAGCACTCATATACATAAAAGAAACAATAAATCTTACAAATGCTCAGAAAAAAATGAGACACAGGGAAGTGAAGAGAAGAGAAATTATGCTTACTTAGTATCTACTTAAATTGAAATATGGTATTTTAAGTACAATATATACACACACATATATTCATTTACTTGCATGTATTGTGTGTCTGCGTTAAGTACATGCCCCAAACCCATTACAATGAAAAATGCAAAAAGATATCAGATATCCTGGGACCAGAGATACAGATGATTGCAAACCATGATTGCCGTGTGTGGGATAAAACCCAGATCTTCTTTAAGAGTATTCAGTACTCTTTTCAATTGCTGATCCATTTCTCCAGGCCGATTTAATTTCTTCAATAATACTTTCTTTGTTAACTTCATACATGAGCATCCTATCTATACACCCTTTCTTCTCTCCTTCAACTCATCACTTGTTCTCACTCCCCTTCCTAAATTTCTATCTCTTACTTATTATTTTTACATATATATAAATATGTGTGTATGTATCTATATGCATACATGTGTGCATATATCCAGAAAGAGATGGTAAAGAGATTGTAAGAACCAAAGGCCCAAGACACCTGCTGGTAGATAGTGTCCTTTGGCAATACAGTTGTCAAAGTACAACTGCCTTAATGACGTTACCAATCGATATGCCAATGTGGACACGGGAAATTTGACATAGTCCCACCCCTAGATAAAGGTGGTAAATGGCTGAAAGAACTTCCTTGGCTTGTCCAATTATAAGTGGACAGGCTGAACATTGAACATACAAAACACTTAAATGTATTCAGTAGGTTTTACCAAATATGTGATGGATTAAAAACAAACACAAAAACAAAACAATGTTTGAGAATATGGCATACTATCACCACACTGGTCATGGAACTTGGTTACTTTTAATGAAGGAAATTGGCTCCACATGCCTGAATGTCTTATAAACCAGAGCCTCCATTATGGAATTCTTTCTTACAACGGCCTGAGGTTGAGTTTAATTCCAGTTCAGTTACTTAAGTGGGTTGTCATCTGCTTTGGTTAAGAAAGTATTTTCAATAAGTTTTAGTCATGATCTCCATCATTAAAAGTCTGTGGCACAGGAAGGACAGAGAGTAGTGTTTTCCTTTTATTCAGTTTTTAGTTGGGAGACATAAAGTTGATAAGATGCCACTTTGTGTCTTGTTAAATTTTGGAGGCTCAAAATAACTGAGTCTGTAATTGCTGCTTCCTCATCCTCCTCAGTTCTTTGCTTATGAAGATGCAGACATAGGAGATGAGAAAGGAAGTGGGACCAGCAAACTTTAATGCTGATTGCAACCATAATGCGGTCATAATGCAGTCTATATGCACTGAACATCTTTACATAGGAAGAATTCGCCATGATCAATGAGCTTGTCAGTGGCAGAAAAGAGAGCATTCACTTTTTTCAATGTCCTTGTCCAACTAGCATTTAAGAACACTGTCTTGATTTTGACTGCTACAGCTGATTGCCATATTCCTCAACTGCTTAAACAGCACTTCTTGGCTTCACGGTATAGAGGCTGAAAAGTCCAGGAAGGAACCAGAATGATTTTGTTGTTGAGGGCAAACTTCCCATTTCTAGCTTCTAGATAGTACTTCCAAATAGCTAGTAAAGTGGGGTTGTAGTCTCCAGTGTCAATTTTGGAGAGACATTTACACTTTAGAGGGCATATCTACATATTTATCAATCAGATAATTAAATATAACCTCAAATTAACAAATGAATCAAGGCCTGTATTATTTTTTTCTTTACAATTAAACAATGTTTTTATTTTATCAACAATTTTATGATTTGACATGTCTTTTTATTTTCTTAAAACAACAAAGTTTAAAGTATAGATAAAATCTTTTTATTTCCATAGACCAATCAAAGGACTCTATGGTTAACAGTGACACAATATAACTTGGCAGTAGTATATAGAATCCCATTGATATAACTCATTAGGAACAAAGCACCAATTTAGTCTTCAGCGTTGCAGGAAAGCTGCCAACTGAGATGAACAGTAGAGCAGCAGCATGTAAGAACATACTGCTCATAGAAAAGTGGATAATCCACAATATCCTTATATTAGTGACCTTAGCCATAAGGTGTTAGCATATTATTTGGATGTGATAAAGTTTAAGGTATATAATCAATTTACATGAATATTTGATTATATGATCAATATATCAGTATTTATTCAGATTTTGAAGTAAAGTTTTCCAATCATACCCATGTTTAGAAAGAAAAAAAAACATACCTCCAACTGCAATTGCGGATTGACATAAGTTTTCACTACCCTACAACCTCAACTGCTTCCTAAGAGGCCGTCTCTAACCCAGAACACACATATCTGAGTATGCTCTGTTGGGACTCCAGCAAGGCCAGCAGCTGTGAGCTCTGCCCAGCCTCACCACAAAACATTGGTAATCCAAGGGACAGGGAGAAAGAAATACAACTGTCCTGAACTCAACTGCCAAGCAGCCTAGCACAAAGGTAAGCTGAAGATTTGAGTGACAGTCTATATCTCAGAATGTAAGCTAGTGAGTGATTATTTCAGAATGGTTACCTTTTATTTGTTTATTTTTATAAATTTATTATAAATAATAGTGAGGCTTTGACTGAGTCTTAAGCATAATGCATTGTATTTCATTTTGAAAATTTCATATGCAATATCAATTACTCATATCCATTACCTACTATTCCCTATGACTTTTTCTTCCAATATATCCATGTCCCAATTTAACTCTAATTTTCTTGCCATTTTAAAAATAACCAGCAGAGACTAATTAGTGCTCCCAATATGGCCATATATATAGGGTCATCGACAGAAGTGAGATTTTTTTTTCCCTTTAAAAATATGTTCCACAGAATATCTTTATTTGGATGTAGAGTTACTGGGTAATACAAACAGTTTTAACATACATAACATACTTGCTGAGTGAGGAAAGAAAGGTGATTCACAGGTAAGTTGTAGTTAAAATAGAAGCAGAGGCCTTTTAATCATTGGATACCTTAGAATCAAGAATGATGTCCAAGTAGTGAAAAATGATTCACTTCATTAGACTTCAGAGTCAAAATATCCTGAACAGAATCATAAAGAGTGAGTGCAAAAGTTCAGAATCTATAATAAGAACCCAGTGAACTTTGCTTTTGGCTACATTACTATTGTCAAAATCAATTTGTTCTTATGGCATGTGGCTAATAATGTAAAATAATATAAAAGTGAAGTTTGTTATAAAGGTTTTCAAACAATCTGATGATAAAATTACAGCTAAAAAATGTTCAAACACCACACAATATGAGTGCCATTACATGATACTCACTGTGTGACCGAGTTTCCTTTTGTTATATATATTTATGCTTAAGGATTTACAAATGTTATTTCACCTAAGCCTAAAACAAAGAGACAATTGCCTGCTATACATATGTGTTTCAGTTGGCATTCCTCTTCTTATCATTTGCTGGGGAACTGAGAGACAGATCTGATGCGTCTATTGAAATTCTAGTCACTCAAAACAATTGTTCTGGAATGCTCACAGAATATTACAGGTCTAGGTTAAAATCATCAGGGGCATGTTGACTAGAACTTTCTTAGAAGAATGCCTCTTATTCTTATAGGTAATATAGGCATATTGAGTGTTGGTTTTCCCTTCATGTTCAATGGGGAGAAAACTGTGACAGATGACTTCTGTTTACAAGGGAAGATAGGCTCTGTGTACGTTGCCAGCATATGCAGCACCAGGCAGGCAGAGAGAGAGAGAGAGAGAGAGAGAGAGAGAGAGAGAGAGACCCTAGAACAGAGTAGAAGAGAACAACTCTGGGCAGTGTGACAAAGTGTCCCTCGACTCTCTGTGAGTTAAGGAAGTCACCTATCATAAAAACCTTTCCCAAGTGGCTTTTCTATAATGAAAGCATGGCAACAAATCGAGTTATTCAATTTTTATGGACATGAAAAATTTATATAGTGAGTTGAATTGCCATGAGCACCATGCAGGTAGCTGGTCCGCAGTCCTCAGTCTCACCTCTTTCTGAGTCATTACCATTGAAACCTCATGGCAACAATCTAAGAACAGTCTTGACTCCTATAAGGAGAGCTCTTCATTCATTGAAATTCATGGCCTTGTATGGCTTTTGATTTTAAGAAAATAAGAAAATCATGGCTAATGCCTTAATAAAATAACAATATAAAATTATTATGTATTTCTTAATATAATAGTTATTTTAAACATTATTTTGTCCTGTTTTCATTTTTTTTTAAAAACTATTGCTACTTTCTCTTCTATCATATAAAAGGTATTTATCCTTACTAAGGCACATTATATATTTGGAGTTAAGCTTTGTAAAGGGTGATAAATATGGATCTATTTTTATACAATCATCCAATTTGATCAGTACCATTTGTTGAAGATGATGTCTTTAAAAAAAATGGGTGATTTGTGCTTACTTGTCAAAAATCAAATGTCCATAGGTATTTGGATTTGTGTCTTTGCCTTCAATTTGATTCGATTGATCAATGTGTTTCTTTTTACTTCAATAAAAATACTGGTTTTATTATTATAGTTCTTATCATTATAGTTCTTTGAGTACAACTCAAAATTGAGGACATTTATACTTCCAAAAGGACTTTTATTATTTAGGACTGGCTGCACAATACAATTCTACAATAATGGCCCAAGGATTGAGGCAGTAACCAACCACTCTCTTGTGTGATATAGGACGCACTCCCTGAGATGGAACACATTCCTGACAGTGCTGATGTGGCTGAGAACCTGAGGCTAGACAGGTCATGGTCCTATGAGAAAAATTAAAAAATATATATTGTTCTGTTAGAGAAACACAGCAAAAAAAGAGGTTCAAAAATATCTTGTTCTTACCATTTTTGAATAATAGGAATGTAGTCATCTCTCATTTCAGGAAGGATATTGAATATTTATTTTATTCTGAGTATATCCAGTAAATAAATGCAATAATGCAATAATGGCTTTTCTGATTATCCTACTAAGTGTTATGTGTTAATTTTCTTTCTAAATTTATTTGAACTTATATTAAGGAATATATATATATATATATATATATATATATATATA
>JADRCD010103972.1:14290-29364 GCA_019843815.1 Montemys delectorum | reverse complement strand
TGTGTGTGTGTGTGTGTGTGTGTGTGTGTGTGTGTGTGTGTGTGTGTAAGTCTCTTGTCTAGGAAATTGGGCAAACCAGATTTGGTCCTCTAAGAAGTGAAATGAACCCCTAGATTCCAAACTCCAAACCCCACACCTTCCTGCATAGTCCTCTTATGGTATTTGATGCCCAGGCTTGATGCTCCCTCTGGAAATACTAACAGTGGGTGGTGACGACCAACAGAGCACCCTCAAGGCTAAAGAGAAGAGGTTTAAGCCTCAGCAGGTGGGATCAACCATTCTGACTCCCGCAGCTGGAGAGCAGACTGGGTCTTTTGGATGGAAGGGCAGGTGCTGGCCCCTCCCACTAGGCCACAGCTCTCTCCTTGGCAGTAGCTGCCACTTTAGTTCCTCCAGCTCTGTTGGCATCTTGCAGCATCTAGCCTCTTTTCCAGTAGACTTGCTGGAGGCCCAAGGGCACCTGGGAGATTGCTGGGTTCAGGCAAAATCTTTCACACAACCCAAACGGGCAGTCTTCCCTTCTGGCCAGAAGCCAATAGCATCACTTTGGGGACGTGAGCATGCACGTGGCTCATCAGAAAGTCAGCCTCTGACCTGGAAACACTCCCACGCCAGGGGAGGAGGTGCCTGGGTCCTCTCTCTTGGGGCTCCTCCAGTTCAGCAGTGGAAACAGACAGCAGGAGTGGGGCCTGTGAACTCACTTTCCTTCCATCCCGTTCGGCCAGTCAGTGGGGAGATCTTTATGGCCCAGGTGCAATCCGTGTGTCTGCCATTTGGAATTTAGCTGTGGAGGAAGGAGGAGGCAGGAGGGCCAGCTTCCTAAGAGTCTCACCAGGGAGGCTCACAACCGGCTTCGGAATCTGGAAATCTTAAGTGACAAAGCCTATAGAAAATTCCTCGTTACCTCAGGATCTTTTGTCACACCCAGACCCTCTAGTACTTTTTCTTGATAATGTTCATTGTAGATTACTGTGAGGGATCCTGGGAAGCCAACCTAGGGCCTGGTACAGATCTGGTGAGGGTTCTACCACAGAGCTACATCCCCATATAGTTAATTTTTATTCTTATCTGGTTTTTTGTTTTGTTTTGTTTTTCTTTATTTGCTTTGTTTTGTTTGAGGCAGGATCTCAAGTAGCCCAGGTTGGCCTCAAACTCACTAAGCAGCCAAGGCTAGCCTTGAACTTCTTGAGGAACCGTATTAAAGGATCGCAGCATTAGGAAACTTAAGAACCACTACTTTAGAGCATAGGATGAGGGGAGTTGGGGAAGGGTGGGGATGGAGTTCAGAGGGCAGGGAGCATAATTGAAGTTTCCGGGGTTTGGTCCTCAGTACTTCATAAATAAGATGCTGTACTGAATGCCTGGAATCCCAACACCTAGGAAGTAGAGGCAGGAGAATCAGAAACTCAAGATGGTTTTGTGCTTGATAGTATTCCAGGCCAACCTGGGGTACATGAGACCCTGTCCAAAAAAAAAAAAAAGACTAATATTCCTGTGTTGGTGGGAACAGTAAACTTGAATATTCTAGACATAGTGTCTCAGAAATTCCTGAGTGGGGTGGAACATGTGAACTTCTTACAATCTCTTGGTCCTAAAATCCAGTAGTGATCAACTAGCGCTTCAGTTGGAGCTGTAGAGATGTGCAGGGAGGTAGGGGAAGAGACTGGCCCGGGAGGCTCCAGCCATGGACTCTGCACCCCTCTCCATTACCAGTGCCCCCCAGCCCTCAGCTTCCCACCTTGCTCCCCTTGGAAGCTGAAGCCAATTCTCTGCAGTAAAGGATCATAAAAGCCGTGCGCCCCTCCCCCACCCTGAGCGGTCTCCAGAGACCCGCGGTGCAAACTTATTTTGCCTACCCCCAGGCCCGGCCAGGGGTGTTGAAGACCCCTACTGGCAGGGACAGCTGCGAACCCACTGCTGTTTTCCCCTAAGCTGTCAGGCTACTACTGTAATCATCTTTAATTTATGGGAATGGGGGATTTGTCAGTTACTTCCTGGCGGGGGTTCAAGGGAAGGTTTCGTGTGACCAGTTTGGCTACCGAGAAGCTGCCTGGCTGCCTGGGAGTAGCACTGGGTGCCCTGGGTCCCAGAGCCCCCATCCTCAATTGACCAAGCCGACAAGAGCCTTTGTCAGTCCCTGCATCTTTTAGCCCCCTTCAGCACCTGGTCCTGGTCTCTCCTGCCCCGAATTCTTCCCTCTGAGGTCTGATCTCCAAGCCCTCAACTACCCGAACCTTCATTATTCCTACCTCCCCCTCCCCTCTCTCTGTTCCCTCTTTCTCCTCTCTCCCCCTTCCTCTCTCTTTCATTCTTTCTCCTCCTCTCTCTTCTCTCTCCCCCACCCCCTTCCTACAGAGCCACACCTAGTACTGGTACTGGTACTGCTCCACGCATTGTGCCTTTCTTCTCTCCTCCCTGACTTTGCCATTTTGCCGTGGCTCCCTTCCCCACAATCTACATCTTTTAATATCCAGGCCAAAAACCAATTTTCTGATCATATTTTCTCCCTGTTTAAAACCTGATTGTACACAGCATTGCATCGTGGCAGCTACTGTCCGAAAGCTTCCACTCTGTGAACATGGTGGGCGCACCTCAAGTCCCAGCAGAGAGGAGGGTGTCGAAGCTGAGGCCAGCCTGAGCTATGTACAGAGAGCTGTCTCTCAAAACGAACAGGGAAGCTTCAGCCTGTGGTATGGTTTTAGGACCTGAGCTGATTTTCTGGCTGGAGTTTGCAACTTCATAGAGACTTGACTAAGACGTCTTAACATGGTTGATCTTTTTTGAAAACAAAACAAAACAAAACAAACAACAACAAAAAAAAACCTTTCTTCTTCTCGTGGTCCAAAACACAGAGCATAAAACCTGGCATCATTACAGTTTTGAAATGACCTTTTATAGCAGCCAACCACAGATTGACTGTTGATCGCAGATTTCCAGGACTGTTTCATCTTGCGAAAACAGAGCTTCTCTTTGGAACAGGTCCCCAAGCCCCTGGCAGCTGCCTGCCTCTCACTAAGAGTTTGGGTGTTGTAGGTATCTCTCTTATACACGGACTCCCAGAGCTGTTGTCGTGTTGCTGGCTTATTCCACTCCCAGGCCAGAACTGGTATCGGGTCCACAGTTCCCGAACCAGTCAGTTCTCAAGTCTTGTGGCTACTGTAGCACACGATGGAGACTTCTTCCTTTTAAGGCTGAAATGTATTCCATTGTGTGTGCTACTTTTCCCTTATCTGTTCATCTGTTGATAGACTTTAGGCTGCAGCTTCCGGCACCAGGCGATTGGGAATAACTCCTCAGGAAATGGGTGAACACAAATCTCTTTGAGCCTGTTCTCACTTTTTAAATTTCAGATGTTTACCTACATCTGTAACTATTGGATCATATTCTGTATTTAGTTAAAAGATATGTGTGTGTGTGTGTGTGTGTGTGTGTGTGTACCTGTGTCTATGTATGTGTAAAGCAGCCAGAAGAGGGTGTCGGTTCCCTCACACCTGGAGTTCCAAGCATTTGCACAGTGCTTGGCTTGTTATCTGGAGGCTGAGATCCACACTTTGGTCCTCCTGACTGCATAGCAAGTACTCTTAACTGCTGAGCCATCTTTCCGGTCCCTAGGTTTAATTTTCTGAGAATCCTCCATACTGTTTGTTATAGCAAGAGTTCCATTTTTGCAGTTCCCTGCACAGTGCATCATGAGGGTTCCAGTTCTTTCACATCTTAGCCAATCCGTTTTATTTTCTGTTTTCGTTCGTTTGGAAACCTCCCTCCCTGTGTGTGGGGTGGGGGTGGGGGCACAGGTGTGTCACAGAAGCCATGTGGAAGCTGGAGAACAACTTGCTGCTGTTAGTTCTCTCCTGGACCAAGTGGGTCCAGGGAGTGGAAGTGCCTCTCTTTACCCATTGAGCGTCTCTCCCTCCCCCCAGTTTGTTTTTGCTGCTGTTGTCTATATCCTGGGGGTTATA
Organism: Montemys delectorum; assembly: GCA_019843815.1. NCBI lineage: Eukaryota > Metazoa > Chordata > Mammalia > Rodentia > Muridae > Montemys > Montemys delectorum. The sequence goes on along the minus strand of JADRCD010103972.1, from coordinate 25,405 downwards.
CCAAAGAAGACATGGCCAAGTCCAAAGCATAGAGCGCTGCCCTTTGCTTCCTTCCCTGTGGGACAATTATATTTCTAGGAGCTGCATTTACATCTTAACCTCTATAGTTCAGTATGGGAGGGGGAAGCAGCTCTCTATGTTACCAGGGTCCCGCTGGGTGTCCCATGTCTCTTGGTTACGGTTGCTGCCACTGTTCCTTCTCAGAAAGGCAGACTGGGATCCAGACAGGGTCCTTCGGCCTCAACCTTGTCTCAGCTCAGAGGCTTGAGTGCAAATCCCGCACCTACTCAGACTCCTGACCTACCTACAAAGCTCTAGGAGGAGTGGGTTTCTGCCAAGGCAGTAGATCCTGCTGAATGTCTCAGACAAGAAGGTCTAAAGAGTCTGGAGACTTCAAGAAGCCCAGCCAAGGGGCTACCTTAGGGTCGCCTGCTGTCTTGGCAGGGTAGGGCTCAGGAGCTGCCTACCCATGGGCTGTCATTCTGGCTTGAATGAGTCAGGGACACCTGGGTGCAGAGAGGTGTGCCTGATTTAGAAGCAGGTCTTACTTCCCTGCAAGCCCCTTACCCTAGGTTTCCTAGGCAGCCCCTTACCCTAGGTTTCCTCTTTGCCCACACACTGGCCCTTCTTATCCATCTCTGTGCCTCTGGTCTGGACACACCCATCCTTGGCTGTTTTGAGGTGTTTTCCTGTTTTCTTTGTTCTCTGTGTAGAAGAACTGTGTAGGCAGTGGCTCTTGGTCTTGAAGCCCACACTTCCCTTGGTGACAGTGAATGATGACGTCTGAAATGTAAAAACACAAAGCCCAGTGCTACCTGTGCCTTCCCAGTTATCTCAGAGGCTGCTGTTCCCCGGGCTGGGGATGCAGCTCAGCCGTAAAAATGCTCACCTGGGTCTGCTCTCTAGAAACACACATGTGGGTGGGGTGGGGGTGGGCACATACATGCACACACACACTGATGCTCCACCTCCATTGCTATCACCTCCCCCACCACACCTGAATCCCCCCTTTAGCTCACTGCACCTCCTTGGGCTCTTCTACAATCCTCACAGCCTCTCATGGCCTGGTCCTCCTCTCTCCAACACGACTGCCCACACTCACTACTCCACCCTAGCAGGGACTCTTGGTAAAGACTACCCTGGCACCAGCCATTCCCATTCCAGAAGGACCTGCTACTCTGTTTCTGCTGTAAATTCCTGGGCCCCACCACTGGGCTTCCTGTCTCTTTACGCACCTGCAGGACCATGATGGGTCTGGACATTGAGGTGGTGTAGCACCTGGTGAACGAGTCAGGCTGAGCCCAGGAAGCCAGGAAGGTCCCAGATGTGAACGACCAGCTAGCTTTTCACAGCCTCTGTCCGATTCCTCCCTACCTCAGGGGACTTCCCGTGCTCCATCTCCATGAGGGCATCGGAACTGAGGAAGTACCTGCTTCAAGTCAGCTCAGGAAACCATAGATTCCTCCTTCAGAGGGTTTGCCAAGGTTTTACCCCAAATAGACCCTTCCTCTTTCCTCCCTGGGGAGTCCCAGTGAGACAGACCTAGACCCTGACCCACATATTGTCCCCAGAGCAACTAGAGTACAGCATCTATGCTCACTCTCTCTGGGGGGGGGGGGTGTGATAGATGGCTTCGTCTTAATCTAACTCTGGGCCTTAATCTCTTTATCTGTTCAGTGGGCTCATGTGTGCCTTTCCCGCCTTACAGAGCAACTAACAGGAAAGAGGCTGGACTCACTGGGAAAGCATTTGCCTAGCATATGTGAGCCCTGGGTTCTAACCATTGTACTACCAATAAGAGACTATAACAGGAAGCTGGCTGATCGCTGTATCAAAGACACCTGAGTCCTGGACTCTGCTCTTTCACTAACTTGCTGTGTGTGTCCAAAGGCAGATAGATCCCCTGCTGTCACTCTGCTCATCTGGAAAATCACCAAGTGACAGAAAATCATCCCTGAGCCCCTTTTTCTTCCAGCTCCACCAGGGCTGAGCTTGATCCAGGGGTCCATATGAAAGCCCAACCAAGTCTCCGTCTGGGAGCTGTTATTTGAACACAGAACATGTGTCCTGCCTGGTCAGTCAGAAATTACGGAAAATGGTTCAGTAGAGTTGGGGAGCGGAGGTACAGCCTCCAAAGAGGCGTGTTCCCCCGAGTCTGTCTGACCCTCTCAGTAGCCCTGATAAGGCTGTCTGCTAACTTTAGGAAATCCCCGCCAAGTCTGGCAGCTACTTCTGAAATTATTTTCCCTGGGCTCGTGGTGGGAACCACAATCACACATACATCCTGTTTGCATTTCTCTGGGCAATATGGAGTGTCCCCTTGTGGTCCTGCTTGATCTGAGGGCTGTGCAGGACAGAGGGTGGGCAGCTCCTCACTAACCAGAGAGGAAGTAGGAAGTCCGTAGTGTCTCCTCTCTCCACAGTCCTCCACAGTGGAGAGTTGCTCTATCACAGTGCCTGGAAGCATGCTTCCCATGGGAAGCTGGAGCAACAGCAGCTGATGGTGGCCATGACTGTTGACCTATCAAAAAGAAGGGGAGATGGGAAAGAGGCGCTCCGAAGACCTGTTTGAAAGACATCCTTAGCTCGTGCCTGCAATCCCTGTTCTTTGGAAGCTGAGGCAGAAGGTTCAGTGTAAATGTAAGGACAGTTTGAAATACATAGTGAATTCTGGGACAGCCCTCCCCTGTTGGGGGAGGAAGGGAGGGAGGGAGAGAAGGAAGGAGGGTGGGTGAGTAGGTGGACAGGTAGGCACGAATGCATCCTTGGCATACAGATCTGGGGTTGTGGTACCCTCTGATCGCCTTCTCTAAGTCCATGAAGTCATCTTTCAGACATCCAACGGGCTGTTCTTTCAGACGGGCTCCACTGTGCCAAGCACCATCCAACGGGTTAATTAATAGTCATCAATGTTGGTTTTGTCCTCTGAGCAGCCTTAAGCTCCTAGGTGTAGCTGTTCTTGTTTTGCAAATGAGGAAAGTGACAGGACTCAGGAGCTGCTGGAAGACTCACCTGTGGTCAGGAAAGCTCCTCCCTAAGGCCAGGACCTTGAAGGTGCCAAAGCCCAGGCTGTCCTGTGGGTTTTCAAATGCCTCTGCCAATATGCATCCCTTCCCTCCCTCCCTCCCTCCCTCCTTCCCTCCCTCCCTCCCTCCTCTTCTCTCCCTCTCCCTTCTCCCCCTCTCTCCCCCTCCCCTCCCTCTCTCCTGCTCTTCTTCCTACCTTCTCTTCTCTCCTTTCCGCTCTCTTATCCCTCTCCTCTTTCCTCCCTTTCCCTCCCTTCTCTCCCTCCCTCCTCCCCCTCTCCTCCCCTCCTCTCTCTCTTCCTCGTCCCTTCTCCCCTTCCCTCCCTTTCCTTCTCCTCCTCCCTCCCTTTCCCCTTCTCTCCCCTCCCTTCCCCCTTTCCTCTCCCTTGAGCCAGAGACAGAAGCTCTGCATGCAGGAGAGAAACCCCCTGGTGTATTTCTGGTCTTTGAGCTGCAGGCTGTGGAAGTATGAGACAGCTTTGTGATAAACAGTGACTCAGGGGACAAGAGGGCTGAACAAGGGAAAGGGCCTCTGGTTCCTCCAAGCCCAGTGAGAAAAAGCAAAAGGATTAGGGGAAGCAGAAGAGGGTGCTGGACTCATGGCTCGGGAGAGAACCCTGACATCAGTTCTTCATGGGAATGAGAATCCCATCCAATCCTATTATTTCACACACAGGAGTCTGAGATGCAGAGAGGGAAGGGCAGGCTTTCAACAAAGATAAACTGTGTTGGAGCTGAAGATATGGATGAGAGGCTAAGAGTGCTGGCTGCTCCTCTAGAGGACACTCTTTTGTTTCCTAGCTCAGATGGTGGACACAAAGGTCCTCATCTTGGGATGGATGCAGTATTGGGATGTCAGATGTCCAAATCAGGACAGTGGGATGCAGGAGAGGCCTGTCTCCGTGGCAGGGCCCAGGGAATCCCCTCCCCTTCTCCCAGCTCTCCCTTCTAGGGAAGATTCCATTCAGGACTCAGGGGCATTGGGAATTGCTCTGTGGAGTATGGTGGAGCAGCTGTACACACAGAAGTAGACCTAGGAGAAGAGGAAGGAGGATGTGGATGGAAACCCCTAGGTGGTGACCTGCATTCATCTCACAATGAGAAACCCTAGAGATGGAGACAGGCTGTGTTCCAGTTCCAGGCCCTCAGACAGCGCACGCAGCCTAAAGGTGGAGAGTCTGATGTCACTGCTAGCTAAGGTCCTAGGCACCTCCAGGAACGATTTGACAAATACTACCTATCTGCCTGGTACTAAAAAGCAGTCACAACCCAGGGGAGAAGATTAACCAGGGGTCCCAGGCTATTCCAACACAACCGAGAATCAGGGATGACCAGAGTAGCCACTGGCATGACCAGAGTAGCCACTGGCAGTGGGGTTTCAATGAAGACTGATTGCAGAGAGCATAGTGTGCCAGCTGTCAGCTAGGGCGTGGTGGCATGTGTGGTGGACGCACAGAGAGGGTCAAAGCAAGCAGATCATCATTCTAAGGCAACTATGGGCAGCATAAGTTGATCCTGTCTTTAAGAAAGAACAAAAGAGAAAAAGCCAGCTGTTATTAACGCCATCTCGGGTTTTTTCAATGGTATTTCATGGAATGGATATATTGAAACAATTAATATCTTGATATCTGCCCTGTATTTTAGGTTTTTTTTTTTAAAGATTTATTTATTTACTATATGTAAGTACACTGTAGCTGTCTTCAGATACACCAGAAGAGGGCATCAGAACTCATTACAGATGGTTGTGAGCCACCATATGGTTGCTGGGATTTGAACTCAGGACCTTTGGAAGAGCAGTCAGTGCTCTTAACCACTGAGCCATCTCTCCAGCCCCATATTTTAGGTTTTAAGAGTACTCCTACACACATTAGCTTATCCAGGTCTTCCCAAAATCATGGAGACCATGGCTCTAGTACTGTGCTTTGAGATGAGCTTTGGAAAGCCAGGTTGGGTGGTACATGGACTGAAGATCCAGCACTTGGAAAGTGGAGGCAGGAGGATGAATTGTTCAGGACTATCTTCCATTACCTACCAAGCCTGAGGCCAGCCCAAAAGGCATGAAATTCTGTCTTTAAAAAAAAAAAAATTAGTGCCGGGCAATAGTGGCACATGCCTTTAATCCCAACACTTGGGAGGCAGAGGCAGGTGGATTTCTGAGTTTGAGGCTAGCCTGGTCTACAGAGTGAGTTCCAGGACAGCCAGGGCTACACAGAGAAACCCTGTCTCAAAAAACCAAAAAAGAAAGAAAGAAAAAATTAGCTTTGGAAGAAGGTGGTTTATTGTCTCCGATGTCTTGAAAAAGAGGAGAGTTTAGCTTGAATCCGCAGTGTAAGTCCCCTCCCTATTCCACTCCCCGCAGCTGTGACAAGGAGGGACTGGGAAGCACCGTGGGCCCCCTGGGACAGGAGTTTGTGGATACCCTGAATCTCAGCGGTCACCGGGCTTCCTGGCCTCACCGGCTGGGATGTGCTCCGGGGAGGCCTTCGCATCCGCTGCTTAAGCGACCCTCCCAGGCCAGCTGCCAGCAGGGTTAGCGATGCTGGCAGCCACCAAGGCCGGAGGACTCCTGGGGACCCACCCGGAGACTGCATGTCCTTCCCATCCAGCCCACGCTCAGGCATCCGGGCCCGCCTTCTCCAGCCAGGAGCCAGCAGCGTCCACTGAGCAAAGAGCCAGAGGCTGGTCCCCTCTTCTGGCCTGCGAGGGGGTGGGGCGTCCACCACCGGATCCCATTGGGAGTTGAACCTCAAGCACCCTCACCCTCCCCACTCCCTGTGCCTTCCAGCCACCTTCCTGAGCCCTTCTTCCCTTCCCTGGCAGCCAGATGAAGGATGACAGCTAAAGAAACTGAAGTACAAACGGGTTGCCGGACAAGGGAAGCAGTCAGCGCCGGAGTTACAAACTGGATCTCGGGGTTAAAGTGAGGTCCCCAGCCATCTCCACAAGTTGGGTTCACAGCTAAGGGTGTGGGCGCTTTCCCTTGCCAGACCCATCCTGGTCAGCATTCTCCCACCCACCCTGTATGTAGGTGGCTTAGACTCCAGGCCTCTGAGGACCAACGGTCTCAGTCAGCTATGTGTGGGCCAACTCTCGTGAGGGAACGAAAGTAGACAGGGTGCATGCAGCTCACAGAATGCATATTCCTCCACCCAAGGTCTCCAAAACTAACAAGAGGCATGAAAGAGAAAGTGCCATGTTATGGCCCCCCTCCGCAGGCAGGAAAGGTTCCTGTGGACAGTTGGCTTTCCAACTTTGTTAATTATACAAGTGTGTTAGTCTCCTGCCTGTGACCTCTCCGCCACTACTGCTGCTAAGGGAGAGGCACAGCCGCCTGCTCTTCATCCAAGACGCAGCCCCTTCTATCAACACCAGACCTCACAGTTCGTGAACTCTTCAAAGAGCTCTCGGATTGAAACAGCGTGAATTTAACCGCCTGTCTGAGTCTGCCTCCAGCACTTAGCGGTGAAGTGAACTCTGTGTTTTGGAGTTCCGGGTCTGTAAAATATGAGGTCACTGCTGAAACCAGTTGTTTGGACTGTTGTGGCGAGGAAGAAGTGAATGCAGGTGTAGTCCCTGTTTCCTGGCCCTGTTGTGGATTAGGACTGAGCCCGGGTCTAAGAGAAACCCACTCCCCAGGGTTCCAGAAGGTTCTCCAGATTTGGCCTCCTGGGACCGACTTTAGTGTGTGTGACCAGCTGCCCCGTCACAGTGATGTTGCTGGGGTCCAGGGAATCTGGTCTTAAAGCAGTGGTGTGTAAACTTGACCAGAATGATCCAGAATGATCATCATGCTTGTCAAAACAGGTTGCTGAGCGGCTGGGGCCGGGATGCCTCAGTTGATAAAGAGTCCGGTGCACCAGCATGAGGACCTGCGCTCAAGACCTGGAACCCATGGTTTTAAAAAAAAAAAAAAAAAAAAAAATTAAAAAAAAAAATTCTGGACCTGGTGGTAAATGCCTGTAATCCTAGGAATGAGCAAGCAGAGACAGGAGGATCCCTGGGCAGACTGGTCAACCAGTCTAGCCAAACCGGCCAGCTCCAGGTTCAGTGAAGGAAGGACCTGGTCTCAAAAACTAAGGTAGAGGAGTCACTGAAATGGCTCAGTGGGTAAAGGCTGTTACTGAAGAGCCTAACAAGCTGAGTTCAGTCTCTGGAACCTCAGTGAGTGAGGAGAACCAACTCCTAGATGCTGCCCTCCGAGCCCTCTCCCCGCTAAATAAATAAATAAAAATTTTAAAGCCTAAGTTAGAGGGTGACACAGAGAAACAGCCAATGTGACATCTGGCTGCCACACATGCACACACACACACACACATGTGCACACACACATGCATGCACAAACACACACATAATGTACACACACACCCACACCCACATGCACGCACACGGGTTGTCGAGTTTCCCATCCTATTCCAGTCAGCTTGTAACTCAACAGTGATTTCTAGTTCACACAAGTTTTCAGTCAAAGCTCACGCTGGCAGTGCGCCCTCTTTCCTGGTCTCACTGCTAAATGCCTTCCCCAGACCAGGCATGGGCCCCAGGGACAGAATACCAAAATACCCAAAATACCCTGGCAAGGCTGGAGGGTGCCCTCAGCCACACCTCCCTTCCAAGGAACTTTGTTTGTCTTGGAGTGTGGGCACCCTTGAGCTGCAGGCTACTGAGGCCTTCCTGGAGTCAGGCTGGGGCTACAGACTTTTAAACAGCCAAGCAGAGCTTTGCCTGCCTCGGGAAGGAAAAATTTGGCGAGGGGAGTCAAAGCAAGAAGAGCACACTTGAGACTGGGACTAAAAATGTTTCTTGACCATCTTAGGGACAAGATGCTAGAAGGAATGACGGACGCCAGGGCTTCTCAGTGTACTTTAAAACTGAGACAGACCAGGAAATGCTGCCCAGATGTTTACAAGCTAATGAATGGACAAGAATGAGCCCCCTCATGTCCCCTCATGTCATGAGCTCACTATGTCTCCCTTCATTTCAAAGACAACCAGGAGAACGGAGGAGGAAAGCCAGAAGGCGGCAGCAAGGCCCGGAAGGAGAGAACAGCTTTCACCAAGGAGCAGCTACGGGAGCTAGAGGCTGAGTTCGCCCACCACAACTACCTGACCCGGCTCCGGAGATACGAGATTGCAGTTAACCTGGACCTTTCTGAGCGGCAGGTGGGGCCTGGGTGCTAGCGCTGCTGTCTGCTCACCTCCCTTCTCAGTCACCCCTGCCTGGACCCCCTCCCTGGACCCCCTCCCTCTCCTCTACCCAGCCACAGCTGTACAGTCAACCACCCCAGGGAGAATGATCAGAGTTCCACCGATAGAGACTCTGTAATTGATCTGGGATGGAGCCTGCACAGCCCAGTTTTTCAATGGTCCCCCAGGTACTGCTCATGTGAACAAGAACTGGGACGTCTGTGATCTGATTTCCCCAGATTTGAATCAGCATTTGCCTCGGATTCACCTAGGCAATTGTTTAAATAGGGATTCTGCAAGCCCGGTGTGGTAATGCTTCCCTGCAATCCCAGCATTTGGGGGTCAGAGGCAGGAGGATTATGAGTTCAAGGTTACCTTGGGCTACACAGTGAGCTGAGGCTAGCCTAAGAAACGGTCTTGAAAGAAATTAAAAGATGGGCTGGAGGTGTAGCTCATTGGTAGAGTGTTTACCTAGCACACAGGAATCCCCTGGGTTTAATCTCCACACATCAAACAGGTGTGGAGATCATATATACCTGTAATCCCAGCACGCTGAGAGCCTGAGGTCAAAGGACCAGTTCAAGGCCATCCTTGGCTACATAGTGAGTTCAAGGCCAGCCTGAACTACTTGAGATGCTATTAAAAACAAACAAACAAATAAACAAACAGCTAAAATAAAATCCAGATTTCAAGGAACAATTTTGAAGTAATAATGAGAGGGAATGGGAATATTCATTGGAAGAAAGAAAGTTCTCAGGCGACATACATGTGGGGCTGAGTCCTGGGGCACCGAGGAGAAGGTCCCTGGCTCTTGGGCGTTTCCTTGAAGCACCACACCTGCTTTTGTGTAGCATAACAGTGGTTATAAAAGACAGTCTTCAGATGCTAACGTACTCTGTGAGAGTGTGGGATTCTGAATCAGAAGACTTAGATTCAAATCTTGCCTCTGCCACATCCTGGCCCCTGTGATGTCTAGATTTCCATCTTTGCAATAGGATCATAATCCCAACGTCCTGTGATAATGATGGTTAGCTTCAGAGCTGGAGAAACTGAAAGGTGCTTTATGAGTGTGAAGAAGGATGAGGCTGGTGGTGATCTGTTCTCAGGCCTTCGGGGAGTAGAGCTTGGGAGGTTGGGAGGCCTGTTGTCAAGGAGGGCACAGGGCATTTAAGGGGGGAGGGGCAGCACAGAGTGATTGTCAGAGACTTTCCACCTCTGCCCACATCTGGAGATATAGGCCTCATTGCCGATCTGTGTGGTCCCTGGATCCTTGGGGGGGATCAACAAGTGAGGGTTCTGGGTCTTGAGCTGTACAGTGAGGGATGACCCTAGCCCTAGAGACACCTGATCCCTTTGCTTCTTCTTTCAGGTCAAAGTGTGGTTCCAGAACCGGAGAATGAAGTGGAAACGCGTGAAGGGGGGGCAACCTGTGTCCCCACAGGAGCAGGACCGAGAGGATGGGGACTCTGCAGCTTCTCCAAGTTCAGAGTGAGATGCTCCAAAGACCAAAACCCAAGAAAGACTGAATAAACCCTCTTTCAACTCCCACCACCCAGTCCCACCCTCACATCTTCTGGACCCACCCAGGGCAGCCTGTGCACATTCTTGGATGTGAAGTTGCCCAGGATGTAGGAGCCTTGAATTTCCCAGAAGGTTTAGCCCAGCATCCTCCTATCTCAGCAGCCCCTTCCCCAGGGCTTCAACGTCCCACTCTCTCTTGAGCTCCACAGGGCCCAGTGGACTGAGAAACTCTCTCTAGAAACAGAGCCTGGGACCCTCTTTTCTGGGTCTCTTGGCTGCTACCCACACCTACCATCCCCCTCCTACATCAAGGTCTCCTCTGGGTCTGGCCTCATCTGGCCTGTGCAGAATCCATTCTTGGTACCAGCTGGTGACTTGTGAAGTCAAAACTATCTCCAGATGTTCACACCATTGAGTTGAAGGCTAGAAAGTGGCTCCTGTGTCTAAAGATGGAGAAGACAGCACAAGAGCTGATGGATGAGGACCTAGACACATGGACCTCAGCAATAGAACATTCTCGGGCTGCAGCATCCTGTGCTCTCCAAGGACTCTGACTGCAGATGAGGACAGGAAAAACAGTCCATCTTCCTCCATAGGATGCATTTGGACCTATCCTGTGTGTTCCCCAAAAGCTTTGTGGAAGGAACTCCCAGGTTTACACACATGCACAGCTCAGATCTCTCAGACCCAATTTCTGAGGATGCTGCTGTGAGGACTGGTGGGCAAACAGCCTTGGGCAACAGTATCCTTGGACAAGACCCCTGTGTGCCTCAGTATGTGATGGTGGGTCTCCCAGGTCCTGCTGATGTTGCAGAAGGAGGGTTGGCAAGTATTTGAATTTCTTGCATTGAGATCTGATTGTGAGTGTTTAAAAATAAGCCCAGTTCCCCTCCCCTCCCCATCAAGACAGAAGCTGTGGAAAATAACTGTCAAATGAGATGGCAAGTTAGAGCATGTATCAGTTTTTCCCTACAGCATACTTCATATGTTTTTTTTCTCCTAAGATTACATCAAGCTAATTGTGCAAGGTCAATTCACTTTGTAAGAAAACTCAGAGAAATAAATCAACAAAAAAATGCAGTTTCCAGCCTTTTTCTTTATAGAATTCAGAATGGCTCTCATGTATAACCCTGATTCTCATCTAATAATTACCTAGACAATGTCTAGAAGGAAAGAGAGAAAGAAGAGAAGTCACCTAGACCAAAGTGCCTTCCCTCAGGTTCTTCACGAGATGGGCACCAGGCTGGGGAGATGGCTCAGCAGCTAGAATGTTCCCAGCATGGACATCAGTGCACAACTGCCTGTGACTCCAACATCAGGGGGTCCTACATCTCTTCTGGTTCTATGGGGATAGCACCCAAATGTGCATACATAGTCTCCCCCCC
>JADRCD010103972.1:0-10518 GCA_019843815.1 Montemys delectorum | reverse complement strand
GCACTTGGGAGGCAGAGACAGGGTTTCTCTGTGTAGCCCTGGCTGTCCTGGAACTCACTCTGTAGACCAGGCTGGCCTCAAACTCAGAAATCCACCTGCCTCTGCCTCCCAAGTGCTGAGATCAAAGGCATCCGCCACCACCGCCCGGCCTCTTGTTGATTTTCTATGTGAATTTACCAAGCCTCCCTTTCTCTACCCCCTCTGGCTTAATTTTCTGTCGATTGAACCAGAACATCCTAATTCCTTGAAGTGCCTTGAGTAAAGATAAATCCTTTAGGGCAAAATGTTTTCAAAACAAAGATGTTTACATAAAAATCAAGTCAAAACAAAACACCACTGGTCATTGGGTCAGATATCTTTATTCCAACACTCAGAAGGCAGAGGCAAGTGCATCTCTGTGGTTTCTAGGCCAGCCAGGGCTGCACAGGGAGACCCTGCCTCAAAAACAAACACCCAAGAAACACTGCTACGGACAGGCGAGTTGGCTTCCGAAGGTAAATCCAGTTGCTACACCAGTGACAACCTGGGTTTGGTCCAGGGAAACCCCATTGGTGGGAGAGCCCTGACTACACAAAGTTGCCCTCTGACCCCCCCCTTTGCTCCCCCCCCCCCCCCCCCCCCGTACACACTGATAATAAAGTGCAAAAGCATTGCTAAAAGGAAGGAGGACAGATGCGGGACCTAGACGCACCTAGACGTTGTGATGGTCCAGATCAGAACCTCTGCACACTGCACACTGTGGTCGTGCACAAATTCTGTATGCCCCTAACAGCCCTCTAAACCACTAACCCCCACACACCCTCTTCCAGAGATTTCAGGTAGACTTATCTCCAGAGGAGCCTATGGAGAGGCAGCTTCTCTAGTGATGTCCCTTGGTAGGAATGAGAGTAAAGGCTCAGAACACTGCCTAGCAGCATCTTCCCCCAAAACCCTGTCAGCCGCAGTCAACTCAGTCCTTGACATCTCACTCCTGTCCACTTTTCCTTCACTGTCTCCCCAGGGCTCTTCTCTCCAGGACCCCATGCTTCTTCCCAGATGATCAGTTTATAAAAAGATCTCCCCAGTGGCGTAGAGAGCCCTGTATGTGTCCTGACACATAAGTGAGTCTCCCTGCAAGTGTGGAGCTTGGATCGCTTCTAGAAGAGCACAGGCACCTGGTGTAGTTTAAGTTAGTTTTAAAAGGCCTTTTGGGGCTCTGGCCAGAGGTACCTGAGAGGCCTGAGAGAGGATGGGGGCAGATGAAACCAAGCTCTTTCAAGAATTTGCGGCCCTTCTAAGGTTGTGGCACAGGATGCGGAGCCTTCATCCCCGCAAATCCTCTCCCTAGTCCCCCAGCGGATCTCTGCAGAGCAGATGCCCAGGGTGTAGAGAGGGATACAATGCCCTTCTTTGTGGGGGGATCTGGGCCAGCAGTCAGGAGGAAATTAGACAGTGCTCTTGACAGGAGCTCTGTCTGGGGTGTCTGTGAAATATGGGCCAGAGGGGCTCCTTCCCGAGGCCAGTCATGGCTGCTGACCACCCCCATCCCACTCTGGGCAAAAAAAGGAGATTGCTTGTTTGGAAAGAAGTGATATATGGCACTCTGCTTCCTTCCCTCCTCTCTTGAGGGGCTGGAGGGAGCTCGTGTCTGCTCCTGGTAGGTATATGTATATGTGCATGCTCGTACGCACATGCCTGTATGTGTGCATGCACAGGCATGTGCACTGTATGGCTATTTTCTGTCTTTATATGGTTCAAAATGTTGGGCCAAATGAACAAACTATAGACCAAGGGGGTGGGGAGGCGGCTTCTAGGCAAGCATGAGGACCCGAGTTCAAATCCCCAGATCCTGTGTAAGTCTGGGTATAGTAGTAGTATAGTCTACAATCCCAGTGCTTCTATGGTGAGATTGGGGGCAGAGAGGAGAGACTCTCTGGAAGCTCCTGGGCCAGCCCCTGGGAGTACTCAGTGGCTAACAACAAAGATGCTCTGTCTCAAACAAGGACCAACCCTTGAAGTTGTCCTTGGACTACCACATGCGTGCCATATACATGCAATGGTGTATATACACCCCACACCTATGCATGAGACTGCATAGTGCATATATATCACATACATACATACATACATACATACATACATACATATAAATAAATACAGAGCGAGATGACAACCATTTTTAGCATCCCTGCCTTAACATAGACCTGGCTGAGGAGGACACACAGGAACTGGGGCCAAAATACAAGATTATCTAGAGAGCCACAGCGTGAGAGGATGGGGTGTCACCCAACATAGCACCCAGTCCCCTCATTCTATCTTCCAAGCCATCCTTTTCACAAGGTAGGGACGGTTCTCAGGGATGGAGCCAAGCTCCTATCTTGGAAAAGCCCCTGGGGCAGCTGTGGCCTTTGGCGCCTTCAGTGGCCCCTGAACCATTTATCTTCAAGGGAGGAAGTGGGGAGATCTTCCCACCCACCCGCCCCGTTTGTGGCCAGCCAGGTCTCCACATCTGGGCCACAGCTGGCTGCTGAGCTGCCCCTGTAGACCCACTCTCTCCAAAGGACCAGAAGAAAGGGAGCTATCAACAACCTAAAGGGTCAGTCTCGGTTTCCACGTGGCTGAGCTGGGGCTGAGAGTAGCCCCACCTTCCAGGAAGGAGAATTTCTATATCTCAAGGTATAGAAATAATGAGAGAGGTCCAAGGACTGGCAGCTGCCGGGACCTCTGCTGCTGACACCCGGGATGCTGTGAGTGCGGAGAGACAAATGAGTTCTCCGTGGCAGCCGAGGTGGGGGTGGGGTTCCTGTTGAGACGAGACTGGTAATCTCAGGCTAGGAAACCAAGTTGCTGAGATAGGAAGACTTGCACAGGCTCAAGCCTGTGTGCCTAAACGGCGCTTCCGGTGCTTCTAGCTCGGTCCCTTCAGCTGAGTGCAGGCCTCTCTGAGAGCCATATGGATCTACAAAACCGTGAACCAACAGACTAAACCTGAATGAAGCCAGGTCCATGCTCCCACCCCACCCTCCCCCAGTTCTTGAGGTTTGAATGCTTCCCTTTCGTTCCTTCGTTCTCCTCTCCTGGCTACCTGAAGCCTGGGTCTTTTGAGCAAGCCCTCTGCTCTGCCTATGTGTCTTCATCAGATTTTCCTGTCCCCGGGGAGCCAGAATTCTCTCCCAGGAGTGAGTTTCCCCCATGAAGAACCCAGATGGCAGGGTCAGATGGGAAAGAAATGATGCAGGGGCTTTAGGGTCAATCAGATCCTGCTGAATCCCAGCTTCTCCTCTTCCCACCGTGAAAGTGTCACAAGCCATGGCTTTCCTTCCACATCTGATCCAAGACGACCCACCCCATGACTCTTCTCTACAAGGGCTTGGCCTCTAGCCAGATCTCAGGGGTAGGAGGCTGGGGGATAGAGGCAGGCAAGACGTCGTCACCAGCTCTGACAACCAAATAGTCCACAAAAACAGTGAAACATTAGCAAGGAGTGTCCAGAACAGATGAGTTGTCAAAGGGACTTGAGGTCTCAGAGAGGAGAAAAGAAAGTTGCTTCCCAGAGAAGTTAACGTAGGGGCTGGAGAGATGGCTCATCACTAAGAGCACTGGCTGTTCTTCCAAAGGACCCAGGTTCTATTGCAGCACCTACATGGTGGCTCACAATCATCTGTAACTCCAGTTTTAGGGAATCCATGGGCATGCATGCAGTACACAGACATTTATATAAACAAAACATCCATGTGTATAAAAAAATTTTAAGTTTCCATAATTTTACTACTCCTAGTGATAACTGTTTCAAAATAAAATGAAATAAATCTCCTTTTAATAAAAAGCCAGAGCCAGGCAGTGGTGGCGCATGCCTTTAATCCCAGCACTTGGGAGGCAGAGGCAGGCGGATTTCTGAGTTCGAGGCCAGCCTGGTGTACAGAGTGAGTTCCAGAACTGCCAGGGCTACACAGAGAAACCCTGTCTCAAAAAAAACAAAAACAAAAACAAAAACAAAATAAATAAAAAAATAAAAATAAATAAAAAAAGAAAGAAAAGAAAAGAAAAGAAAGGCAGTGGGAAGCTTGCAAGGCAGCTAGCCTGGAGCACAGAGCCCAGCAGCAAGACAAGAGTCTCCAACTCTACAGGGCAGAAGGCAGCAAATGACTCGCCAAAATATTTCTCTGGCTTCCTCACAAGTGCCCACGTAGGCACGAGCATATGTGCAAACACATGCACACACATACACACACACACACACACACACACACACACACACTATCTATCTATCTATCTATCTATCTATCATCTATCTACCTATTTATCTATTTATTTATCTGGCTTTTTGAGACAGGGTTTCTCTGCATAACCACGGTTACCCTGGAACTCACTCTGTAGACCAGGCTGCCCTCAACCTCACAGATCCACCTGCCTCTGCCTCCCAAATGCTGGGATTAAAGATGTGCACCATCACAGCCTGGTTAAGGTGGAGAATGATTAAGGAAAAAAAAAAACTGACATGAACCTCTGGCCTCCACACATACTCTCATACACGTGTACATGCCTGCACACATAAGTGCAAATATACTCATTCACCAGAGTCCGCATGGAGAAAAACACAAGCATCCACCAGAGGCATCTATTGATGCCAGAGTGGTGGTGACGCCCCTCTGCAGGGTGGAGAGGACCTTGGAGCTCATCTCATCCACTTCCTTGGGCTGATCGGAAACTGAGAAAGACAGGTTCATGGTCACCCAAGGCATTCATGAGACTTCTGACTGTTCCCAGGGCTCCATACGGCTCCACTGTGGCCTCCTTTGAGCCAGGAAAGGGCCTAAGTGTAGGAGAAGACGCTGTTCCTGTCGGTTGGAGGTCAAAAACAAGGACAGGAGAAAGGTGTGGGTGACAGCATCTAAGACCTGAGCTCCCACTCTTCTGACCAGGGCTTGATGTCCTTCTGAGCAATGTGATCTGCCAGCAGAAGCAGGCTGGCTAGCACCGAAGGTCCGTATCTGTCTAGACTGTGCTGGCCCATTCTGCAGAGAAACTAGACTCAAAGGGAGCTGGGGCACACAGGATGGCCTTGAAGGTCTCCCGACAGCTCCGGAAGTCTGCACATAGTCTCTGGAAGACGGAGAGGTGTTGTCTGTGCAGAAAAGCCATTGGACATTTCCTTG
The DNA here is from genome assembly GCA_019843815.1 of Montemys delectorum. Lineage (NCBI taxonomy): Eukaryota > Metazoa > Chordata > Mammalia > Rodentia > Muridae > Montemys > Montemys delectorum. The sequence continues at coordinate 5,383 of JADRCD010103972.1, read as the reverse complement.
TGATGGTGACAGAAACCATTCCTTCCTCCATAATCACCCCACTGCTGCGCTGGCTCAGAGCAGACAGCCTGCAGAGAGCACAGGCTTTATTTTAAAATCCCTCTTGATTTTTTTTTTTTCTTTATCCCCATGAATGCCTGAACTCCCAGGCAGAGGAAAGCATTTGAGCCTGTCCTTGAGTGTGCTGCTGGTGATGTGATGTCCCAGACGGGACTCTGGCAGGGCTCAGCCACAGGAATAAACCCCCATTGACGTAATTTGAAAGAATAACCTACCGATTTCCCCCGTCTCCCTCCGCTGGATGCACCTTATCGAATGACAGGAGAAGCCAATGTTTGGTTAAATGGTTCGGAGGTTAATTCTCAACAGATGGGAGGAGAGTTTCCCTTTATTCCACTTCTTCAAGAGATCTGGTCAGCTCTTCTTGCTGGATATATGAGGCCTGGAGGACAGGGCAGGGCCGTTCTTCCCATCATACCCTTAGAGAGAATCCATTTCCCACCCAGCCACCATGGCCCCTTGGGATCTCAGACTGAGCCCATGGTCTCTGTGGAACCACACTGTGGGCCGGCCCAGCCAGGTGCAGTTTATAGCTTCTCCATGGTTCCAGAATATTCTGCAGCATCCAGACACTGTCCATTCCTGCTTCCTGCACTGTCTACCAGTCACTAGTCTACTTCCTATCAGTGTGGATTATAGATTTACCAATTCTGGAATTTTTTTTTAATATCAAAGGAATTACAGAGATGGGGAGAGAGCTCAGTTGATTAAATGCTTACCACCCAAGCATGAGGTCCTGAATTCAGTACCCAGAACCTTGAGTTAAAACAAAACAAAACAAAAACTAGGTGTGCTTGCTATGTCAGTGTGAGGGAGTTAAAGACAGTGAACACCTGGGGCTCAATGTCAGGCAATCTAGCTCAATTGGCAAGTTCCAGAACAAGTGAGAGATCTTGTCTCAAATTAGAAGGTAGGGGCTGGAGAAATGCCTCAAGCAATTAAGAGCACTTCAAGCTCTTGCAGAGGACCCAAGTTCAGTTCCCAGCACCGGCATAAGGTGATTCATAATTGTCTGTAATTCTAGGTCTCGGGAATCTGATGTCCTCTTCTGGCCTCCTCAGATGCCAGCATATGTCACACACACACTTTTAAAAACAAAAAGAATATGGATGCTACCTAAGGATCAGTATCCAAGGTTGACTTCTGGCCTTCACATATGTGTGCATGCACATGAACATTCCCCCAACACACACCTAATTATGAAACATGTAGTCTTTTTGTGCCTGGCTCCTTTCACTTGGCTTTTTGTGTGTATACAATGCAAGGTCTCACTCACTGTGTAACTCCAATGACCTTGAATTTATGATCCTCCTGTCTCCATTTCCTGAGGAATGAGGATTAAAGGTGTGTGCCACCTTGCCAGCACTTTGAGTGGTTCTGAGGGTCATTCACGCTGTAGCATTTATCAGAACTCAATTCCATTTCAAGGCAAGGTAATGTGCTCTGTGTTTACATAGCACATTGTATTTACCCATTCGTCTGCTGATGAGCACAGGTTGTTTCTAGTCTTACTCTATAAAAAATATCTTGCACAAATTCTAGTATGGATATATTTTTATTTCTTTTAGAAATATACTTTAGAAGTTGAGTTGTGGTCAGATGTAGTGGTGCACACCTTTAGTTCCAGCATTCGGGAGGCAGAGCCAAGTGCATCTCTGTGAATTCCAGGCAAGCCTGGAAACTGGTGTATATACAGTTTTCCAGGCATCAGGAACTGTGTAGAGACTCTATCTTAAAAAAAAAGAAAGAAAGAAAGAAAGAAAGAAAGAAAGAAAGAAAGAAAGAAAGAAGAGAGAAAGAAGAGGAGGAGAACGAAGAGGAGGAGGAGGAGGAGGAGGAAGAGGAGGAGGAGAATTATTGTGGGTCATTTCTCTCTTGAGTATATAATTGGTCTTTTTGTTGTTGGTTTTGGTTTTTGACACAGGGTTCCTCTGTGTAGTCCTGGCTGTCCTGGAACTCACTCTATAGCCAGGCTGGCCTTGAACTCAGAGAGAGCTGGCTGCCTCCGCCTCCCAAGTGCTGGGATTAAAGGTGTGCAGCACTGCTGGCCAACTAGGTCACATACAACTTTATGTTTAACTTTTTAAAGAAACCTCCGAACTGTTCTTTAAAGCAGCCGTGACACTTTACAGCCCCACCAGCAGTGTGTAAGGATTCGAATATCCTCCATCCTTGCAAACACCCTCATTTTCTCCTCCTCCTCCTCCTCCTCCTCCTCCTCCTCCTCCTCCTCCTCCTCCTCCTCCTCTCCCTCCCTCCCCCTCCCCCCTTCATCTTTGGTCATTGTGTCACTCCTATAGCAATCTGAGCAGACCTGATGTGACAAATACCTAGCAAGAAACAACTTAGGGAGAACATCTTTATTTTAGCTCATAGCATCGTGGCAGAAAGACAAGCCACGTTCCTGGGGCAGGAGTATGAGGCTACATGCTTACACCTTAGCAGATAGGAGAGGGAGGGAGAGAGATAGCGAAAGACAAAGATTAGACGGTAGCATGCCAGAACCTGGCCCCCAGTGTCCCACTTCCTCAAGTTAGACCTCACCCCCTAAAGATCCCATCCCCCACATTAGCACCACGAGCTGCGACCAAGTAGTCAGGGACATGGGCCTAGGGGAGGCAGTTCATACTCAAACCATAGTGTGTATTGTGGTCGAATATTCCTTCATGTTCTCACTGCCCATTTGTGCATCTTCTTTTGAGAAAAACATCCATTCAAGTTCATCCCTGTATTTTAATCAGACAGCCTTTCTGTCATTGAACTAAAAGAGCTCTTTGTATAGTCTAGCTATTAGACCACGATCCGTGAACAGACACCTCCTCCCATTCTGCAAGTTGTGCTCTCACTTTTGACACTCTTTGGTGCACAGATAATTTCTACTTGTATAACTCAGGTCATTTTCCTTGCCTGGCTTTGGTGTCACGTCTAAAACCACTGCCACACCCACAGTCATGGCAACTTACCCTATTTCCTTCTGTTGTGTCTCTTTATCTTTAGGCTACATGTCTGTATAGAGTTGATTTTTCTGTAGCATAGAGTTAGAATTCATCGTGTTCTTTTGTGTGCAGCTGCCCCAGTATCACTCACTAAGAAGAATATTTTACTCTCCGAATGATCTTGGGAACCTTACTGAAAATCAGTTAAAATATACATTTCCCCCCAGTTTCTCACCCTTCCTCTGTTGTCAAGACACTACCTTGCTGTACATCCCAGCTGGCCTTGAGTTAGAGGTCCTCCCACCTCGGTCTCCCAGCATGAGCCACCATACCAGGCAAGACTCAGTTCTGTCCCACTGGTCTGTGTGTCTGTGTTTGTACCTCGCTTTTTTTCCTACTCCTGTAGCTTCGTAGTTCAGTTTACACAGGAGAGTATTTCAGTTTTGTTTCTTTCTTCTTTCCTTCTTCTTTTAACATTTCATGACAGAAAAACCAATTACAATTGCAGTTAAGGACCGGGTTTTTTATTTCTGTAAAAATGGCCATTGAGATTTGTGACAGTAGCAGCTTTGAATCTTGTGTTTGTCATTGTTCTTCAGAATCAGTAGGGGACAGAGATACATGGGGGAATTAAGAGATAGGTAGATAGATCGATCAATAGATACATAGATATAGAGATAGATGACTGATAGATATGATAGATATATAGCTAAATATATAGATTAGATCGATAAATAGATAGATGATAAATAGATATGATAGAGAGATGGATATGATAGATAGATGTGATAGATAGATGATAAATAGATATGATAGAGATAGACAGATATGGTATATAGACATGATAGAGATAGATAGATATGATAGATGATAAATAGATGATAGATATGATAGATGATAAATAGATATGATTGAGAGATAGATATGATAGATAGATGCATAGATGATAGATATGATAGATGATAAACAGATATGATTGAGAGAGATCGATATGATAGATATAGTACATAGATTGATTGATTGATAGATGATAGTAGACAAACAGACAGATAAGAAGGATTCATTAGAGATTTTACCATGTGATCCCAGAGGCTGAGAAGTCCCACACCATGTTCATGCCAGCTAGAGAACCAAGGAAGCCAGCGGCATGGCTCAGTCCAAGTCCAAGCCTGACATGTGACTCTCACCCCACCTTGAGGTGGGTGAACTGATGCAAATACAAGTCCCAGGACTGGAGAACCTGGAGTTCTAGTGTCCAGGGACAGGAGAAGGGTATCCTAGCTCCAGAGAAGAGAGAATGTTCCTCTCCCTACTTTGTTTTTCCCAGACCCTCAATCCATTGAGTGGCACCCACTCAGATTTTGGGGGGGGGGTGTATCTCTTCCTTACTCAGTCCACTGAACTCACAATCCAAATTCTTCAGGAAACACCTTCACAAACATACCTAGAAATAATGCTTTGTGTAATAGTTGTCAAGGTGTGCTGGCTAGTTTTGTGTCAAGGAGCCATGAGCTAGGGTCATTTGGCAAGAGTAAAACTCGACTGAAAAAAATGTTCCTTCCCAACAAACTAGCCCGTGAACAAGCCCATAATGCATTCTCTTATTTAGTGCCTGATATTGATGGGTCCATCCCAAAGGGGGCAATGCTACCCTTGGGGGAGTGGTCCTAGAAGACAAGCCGAGCAAACCATGGGGAGCAAGTCAGTAAGCAGAGCTCCTCGGTGGCTTCTGCTCCAGCTTCTGCCTCCAGGTTCCTCTCCTGACTTCTCTTCAAGAATGACTTTTTGGGAGCATGAAAATGGAAATAAACCAGGCATGGTAGCACACACCTTTAATCCCAGCCCCTGGAAGACAGAGCCAAACATATCTTTGTGAGTTCAAGGCCAGTCTGGTCTATATAGTGAAATCCAGGACCACCAGAAGTACATAGCAAGACCCTATCTCAAAGCAAAACAAAAAACAAAACAAACCAAAGCAAAACAAAACAAAACAAAAATGTAAAACCAAGCAAAAGCTGGAGTCAGTGGTTAAGGTCACTTGTTATTCTTACAGAGGACCTAGGCTTGATTCTCAGTACCTTCATGGTACAATCATCTGTAACTCCAGTTCCAGAGTACCCACCACTTTCTCTGTCCAAAGCAGGCATCAGGCATCTACATAAAATAACAAAACTATTTAAAAACAAAAAGTAAACTGAAACAAACCCTTTCTCCTCTAAGTTGTTCTTGCCGTGGTGCTGTAGCAATAGAAATCCTAAGACTCAGGGTATTCCAGTCCACAACGCATGCCGGAAGCTAACCATCACAGGCCTATAGATAACACATGAGGGAAGCTAACCATCACAGGCCTATAACACATGCCGGAAGCTAACCATCACAGGCCTATA
>JADRCD010103971.1:0-10757 GCA_019843815.1 Montemys delectorum | reverse complement strand
ATAATATAGAATAGATTTTCCAAATATACCTTAGTAGGAAAAACTGTTAAGGCATATATTTAAGGTCTAAGTAGAATAAATAAATGAGATAGCAATTTGACTTAGAACTATAAAGTCTTCTTTTGAGTCCCTCATTAAGATTGTCTAAGAAACTTCCAAAATATAAATTATTACTATTGCTCTTCATTGCTCCCCAGTGGTGGAAGGTAAGTCCTTACTGCTGAAGACACTAAGCACTTCAAATATAGGGACCAGAAACCCCTGAGCCAGAACTGATCTGGATGCCTCCTAATTGAGTAATAGCTTTCATTGTATCAGAAGGAACCATGCAGTCTTCCAAAGAAGAGAAGCAACCAAAGTCCTATTCAGGTATGATGATCAGGAACCACTTCAATGTGGCACCATAATCCTAATGGTGTAGTAATGGCACACATACCTTGAAGGCAATCAACAGTTTTCTAATTGGATGTAAGGCCCTGTTGTACAAGAGGGGAATCATGGTTGACACTGGAAATCTAACCAAATCCCCATGATTATTTATATTTTTTAATTTATACTATTTGACCTTATACTCACAGAAAAGAATAGTTCTCATAGTCATCATAGACCTTCTCTTAGCAAGAGACAGCAATCATTACACAAAACCACAACCAATTAAAATGCTGAGTTTTAGAACCTAACCCTGGTGGATTCATCTATGAAACAATTCACACACCTAAGGTTCAGGGAACAGAATAAAGGACAGAAAGATGGTAAAAACCAGATGATCAGGGAGGTTTATGTGAGATTTTGTCTCTTGGGAATGTCATATGCTGTACCCATAAAGTATTAACAACATAACTAGGTAAACATGAGCTAAACAAAGACATCAATAGACGGTAAAGTAGATGAGAAAAAGACCACTAGGCTTCAGTTCAACACAAAGAACTACAGGCAATTGCAAAATGATAACAGTGAAAGAAAAGGGCATACGAGATCAGCCCTGAAAACATGCATACAAATAATGTTATACAGATCAAGCAAGTTGTATCTGAGAATATATATGTATCATAAAATAACAATTAATGAATTTGAAATAGAGCAAGGAGGGGTATATAGGAGCTTTGGGAGGGAGGAAAGGGAAAGGGAAACAATGTAATAATCTTGCAAATAGAAGAAATAATTTAAAATGAAAGGACTGCTTTGCCATTTTATTTTAGTTTTTATTCATCTGTACTCATATATGGAAATAATATATGTTTATTGGGTACGTGATGTGGTGGTGGTGGTGGTGTGTGTGTGTCTGTGTTATAAGTACAGCATGTGAATGTACCCACCCATATATGTAAATGCAGAAGTCAGAGCTGAATACAGAATGTCTTCTTTTTAATCATTCTCTGCCTTATTTACTGTCTTGAAACAAGATCTCTCACTGAAATAGAAGCTTAGTAATTTGGCTTGGCCATATATCTCTGCTCCCAATCCCAGGGTAAGCAGTTTTGATTGTTTGTTTTTCCATTGAGGCTGGAGATTATAACTCAAGTTTTCATGTTTGCAAAGCAAGTACTCTTTACCAAATGAGCTATTTCCTCAGTCCCCACTTTTATGCTTCTTGATTTTTAACTGTACAATATGATAGACCCTTATCTCTAATACTTTAATCATCACTTGGAAATATTACATATAATTTTACTATAAATACCCAGAATTGGTCAATAATGTGTCAATTGGTGAAACAAGAACACGTACATATAATTAGTGCTAGTCATTGTATAATACAAATGGAATGGCTCAATGGTATTGGCAGTAAATTTGTTTGGAGATTTATAAAAATTGGGCTGGAGAGATGGCTCAGCAATTAAGAGCATTTTACTGGTTTTCCAAAGAACCAAAGTTCACATTGTAGTGCTTATGTGGAGTAACTCACAACTGGCTGTATCTCTAGCTATGGACTTTGTGGGAACATTCACTTATACATACACAAATCCTCATGCAAACACCCACACATACAAATATTAAAAGTGTGAAGCAAATTTCTATAATATGCTTATAATATAAAAAAATAGACTAAAGTCAGAATGCATTTCAACATTTGACAATAAATCTAAGCAAGATTGAATCACATTCCTTGACTCATTTTTACTACACACTCTTATAGACTGCTATATGGGATACTTTTTCTTATTTGCTACAATGTAGAAACAAATATATTATTAAAACATTGCATATTAGTATGATATATAATGTGTTAAGGTTGATAGAAAACACTTTTACTCCTGACAGAAAACTATATCTTGAAAGACATTTGTTTATATTTAAGAGATAAAGTAAGAAAATATTTAATTGTATTTCTTCATTAAATCCAGTTATCATGGTATAGAAAATACACTCACATGAGTATTTAATGCATACATTCTCCTTGATAAATGGAAGAAGTAAAATTCTTCACACTTACTATATGATATACAATTATATAGAAGGTTTATAGAATTTAAGATTATGGCAAATTATTAATGAGGACAGAATAGTCCAGATTCCAAAGGGAGGCTGCTGGTAAAGTTAAGGTGTGTGTCTTAGTCTTAAAATAAAGTTCTAAGCTGTGTGCAACTGTATTTGCAACAATAGCAATAACTGTGCCAGGACCAAGTAATTAATGAATTAAGTAGAAGGGTATATGGGGAGCTACTGAATCCCGTGGTCACTGTTCAAATCCCTTGATTTGATCTCTTAACCTCTTTGTCCTTCTATACAGAGATTAAATGCTATGACATTTGAATACAATCTGAAGTAGGAGCCTTTCTCTAGTGAAGAGATCATTTTTTCGAAAATATATGGGGCTTCTCCAAGACACACATTCTCAGGAAGATAATTCTTATTTTAGCATAAAGTTATCCTTTGCTTTGTCCTGTTGAGGTTCATTTCCTCAAAAACTCTGAAAGACAATAATCACTTCCTCAAATATTCCATTGCAGACTTGACTCTTCTCTTCTTTCCTTTTCATGTCTGCCTATGATTGTTTTTTAGTCTTCTCAGCGCTGGGTAACATGGAGCAACTGAGATGGCACTGGCATGGCAGAGACAGAGGTGGAGCCAACTGCAGCAGCAGAAGCAGCAGAATCATCTCCCCCTTCCTGCTCTCACTCTCTCCCCTTTGCAGGAACCCTCCCATCAGGCCAGACCAGAGATCTCTCCGTGGAAAGAGAGATCCAGTATACAGTTCCACACTCCTAAACTAAACATAGACCCAGATTGTATTATGTAAGAGATATCCACAATGTCTCTTCTGAGCAACCTCTTACACCAGAAGTCAGAGCTCAGATAAAGAAGAGCCACAGACTTGGGATTTGGTCACATAGAATGAGGAGAATCTTGTTAACTGCAGTGATTTCAGAATGTCCTGCACGCACTTTCAATAGTGTGCCAGAATTCCATAGTGACAGCTAGGGCTTCTCTCCTAGAGACGAAAACTCAGTAAAAACATAATGCCTTCAAAAGAATCTATGCATTATATACACAGCTGGTTATCAGATATTATGAAGTGAAATATCAAGTCACCCAAGGGAAGTTCTGGTCGAGCTATTGGAAGGAATAGGTTATACAACAATATAGTAGGAAGGCCAAGCCAACATGAAAGGTACAGAGTGTGTGGAATAAAGGGAGCATATGACAGTGGATAGTGGTCAATTTGGTAATATGAAAACTTTACCAGAGACTGAAGGAAAGGATGGGAACGTAGCTTTATAAGCTTCATCTGATACACTAAAACATGACTCTTGCTATTCTAGGAGTATAGCAACTCAACCTAAGTAATATTCAAAAGTTGAAGCCTCCGTAGATGATAGGAAGGGAAGGAAGAAGAAGCATGCGGCACAGTGCTGTGCTCCATGGGTACTCTGGGTAGCATCTTACTTACTAGGTCATAAGGAATACACCGACGTAGGAGAAGCTGCAGGGAAAGCTCAGTTGTAGCTGGCTATAGACTAAGGCTAACCAAAGTGGCTATAGACTAAGGCTAACCTGAGGCCATCTTTTCCTGGAAACTGCTGGCCACACTGTTCAGGAAACAGATGGGCAATTTTTACTGTCCTTCACATCTCCCAACTCCCATTTTCCTCTTCTTACCCCCCTCTATATTCCAGACTACCTGCGGCACCCTCTCCTTCCTCTCTGCCTTCAATCCAAGGGACCCAGCAGATACTCTCCTGCAGCCTTTCTTCCCCATCTCCTTCCTTTGTCTCACTAACACCTGACACTCCCTGAAAACCTGCTTTCTAAGCTGGCCAAGGAATCAAGCAGGCAATCTTCCACTTCCTTTCTCTGGTCTTCCAATTCCTGTTTCCCAGTCTCATCCCCAGCCCTGCAGCAGACCACCTGCAGAAACAACAACAGCAACAAAAAGTCAAGAGCAGATGTTACCACTTAGAGTAGCAATCATCCCAAACCTGGATACCTAGATGCTATTGTAAAAACACAATCTATAAGAACCAGGACATTATGACCCCTCAAGACACCCACACTCCTAGTATAGTAGCAACAGAAATACACATAATCATTGAAGCACAAGACAAGGACTTCAAAATAACTATTATGAATAAGCTTAGGGTCTTTAAAGAGGGTATGCTTAATCCATTAGTGAAATCTATGAAAAGTGAACAGTGGGGTGAAAGGAAGAAAACTATACAGATATAAAGTGGAAATAGAATCACTAAAGACTTCCAAGCTGAAGGGAAACTAGAAATGAAAAATGTAGGAACTCAAACAGAAACTTCCGAGGCAAGTCTCACCAACACCAACAGAATAAAAAAGAAGAAAAAGAGACTCTCAGAAATTAAGACAAAACAGAACAAGTGCATACATACCTTGGTCAAAGAAAAGGTTAAGTCTAAAAAACAAAAATTTCCAGGTGGACATAACAACAGATGCCAAGCAAATCCAGAGAAGCCTAAGGACATATTTTGTAAACCTATACCTTCTCCAACCTGAAAAGTTTAAGTAGAGATGGATAATTATTAATATGTATATGTTAATATGTATAACATATATATATATATATATATGCTGCCTATCAAAGCTAAACCTAGTAAGATAAGCAATTTAGACAAACCCACTTCACCACGAATAAAATTGAAACAACAAATAAAAAGCTTAAAATAAAAAAAAAAAAAAAATCCCAGAGCTAAATGGTTTTAGCATAGAGTTCTACCTTCTACCATATTTTCAAAGAAGAATCAGTGCCAATACTCCTTAAACATTCGTCCCAATTGAAACAGAAAGATATTTGTCTAGTCTTTTTTTTTTTAAATGAAGTCAATTACACTGATATCCAAACCACAGAAGTACCCAACAAAGAATGGCAATTCCTATGGCATAAGGCTAAGTGCTCTCCCTAGTGGCCTTGATCCACACTGTCAGGTGAGTTTCAGACATCATGTGTGCTGTGATCCATGTAGAAACACTATGGATATTTATTTTGGCTTATAAATTTAGGATTTGGAAAAAGTTCGTCACAGTAAACACCTCTTGAAAGCTATTCTCTACTACAATTATACTATGTCTAGACTGAATTAATTTAGAGGTATACAGAAAAATATTGAATTTTGATGAAATACAAAATAAATAAGTTGTAAATATCCCATGAGAGAGATGAGTGACCTGTTTCATAGCTTGTGGAAGGTATTTATCAGCATTCAGTCCATAGTGCTGATAATAGTAATAGAACAGTAACACTGAAACAGCTGGCTAATAATTTTTAGAAATACTAAGTAAAAACCAAAAAATATTTTTAAATAAAATTTAAACAACTTTTTTTGGTTCTTCCATTTTAGATTTCTTTTTATTTGATTATTGTGTGGATGCACACTCATGAGCATGTGTGTCTCAGTGTGTGCATGTTTGTGTTCCTGTATATGTGTGTATGCCATATATGTGTGGGTAATTGTGGAGGCCAGAAGAGGGCACTGAATTACTTGGATCTGGAGTTACAGTTGTGAGTCATCTGTTATAAAATCTGAGAATGAATCCTAGGTTCTTCTGTAAGAAAAGTAACTGCTGAGCCATCTCTCCAGCACCTGCTCCTTCATTTTTATAAACAAATGTTTACTTTATCTTTGCATTAACTAATAATGAGATGATGTAGTCAACAAAATCATCTTAAATTATAATTATTATTTACTCTTTATAAACACACAATTTTATTCTGATTTTCTTCATATTATAAAAGAAGGACAAAACCATCATGTGACTTCACAGTGTTTACACAGCCACTAGGTGTAATGATCCAGAGTGAATAGTTTATTTGGCTGCTAGTCTAAGATTAAGACGTATGTGATTGGAACAGCACTGCCTGTTTTATAACCCCTCCATTGTGGTGACAGACAGCCACAAACTTGGTTTGTTTTACATTTATTAATTTTACAACATATACATCATTGGAAGTTTTGAATACATACATATGGCATGCTTGAAAATGTCACCCCTATCTCCCTCTCCTATCAGACCCTTCTTCTCGACTCCAGTTCGTTCCTTCTTCTGAGAAGCTGTTTCTATTTATGTTTATTTTCCTCCTGATCTCACATGTGAGAAAATTTTATAACATAAATTTATAAGGATAATCCATGTGTACCTAAGTATATCTATAAACTTCACCTAAAAACCATATTTTTCTTTGTTTTACATGATGTATTTCCTGATATTTTTGTATATTTTATTTATCTTGCCTTAAAAATTTCAAATATATTTAAATATATATTTAGTTTTTTAGTACTAAGTTTAGCTATTTATGTGTGTGTGTGTGTGTGTGTGTGTGTGTGTGTGGTGTGTACATGGCATGACTCATGTGTGGAGGTAAGAGTAAGTTCTTTTCTTCCATCTTATGGGTTGAGGATTATTCAGTTTTATGTTCTCCAGCTTAGTAGAAAATGCCCTTACTATCTGAGTCTCCTCACCAATATAGATGATTATTTGTTAGTATTATCTATCAATATTATTCAATTTTTTCCACTCTTTAGTATGAAAATCAATGCTAAGCCCTTCTACCCACATTCCGCTGCATCTAGTATGATACTTAAATTGTTACCAAGCTATGGTCTACAAACATGTAAACGCTGCATGGCAGCTGTTAGCCTTATGGTTTTCAAAGCCTTGTCTGAAAAATGAGGCAAAAAGTAAACACTATTTCTGCCCATGATTCCCACAAGTTTTGTTTCCTGAATCCTTAAAATTCATTTTTGAGTACTGAATGACCAGATAGGGCCTCATTCCTGGGGAGGACATTTTGTCTTTAAATGTCGTTTTTTGTCTAGGGTTGGGACTCTATGACATTTCCCACTCCCATTCTAGTATGTATTGATATTACCATTGGTCAAGTGTTGTTTAGGTAGCCATATTTTTGATTCCCTGTCATTTCTGAAAAACATAATCTCATAGCAGAATCCTCTGTTTTTGTCTTGTCTTGTTTTTAACTCTTTCTACTTCTCTTTCCCCATGTTACCAGAACCTCTGGTGAAGGATGTGTATTGTAGATCTATCATTTAGGAAGAGACTATCCTGGATCGTAATTTCTGTATTTTACCAGTTGTGGCTTTCTGCAATGGATTCTCTATTTTTCAAAAAGAATATTCTTTGATGAGGGAGAAAACTACATTTATATGTTGAAATGGAAGTTTCTGGATATGTCAAATGATACAGGCTCACATAGTGTTTTGCTAAAGCAAGACTGGACATGTGATATTTGGAGAGAATATAATTAGGAGTCAATGGATAGGGACAGCATGCTTGCAAAGCTAGCTATAGTCTTGTGTCTTATCTTGTCTTCGCTGATCCTCACTTCACTGAGAGAGGCATGGCAGAGAACTCCTGGCATCCAGGAGTAACCAGGTTCTGGTTACTCCTACTAACTTGTACCAATTCAGTGGAAGTCTGGCTGTTTCTGTTGGATCATACCACTGTTGCTGATTCGTGCTTGGTATCTTGACACTACTTTACTGGGCTTTTGTATACTGACAACAGAGACCTAAATCACCCCAAAGAACTACTTCAGGTTCACACCCGTTGTCCTATTTATCACCTTTTATCCATTGCATTTAGATGGTGGCTAGATTTGGGGGGGGGTGTCAAAACATTTGAAAACACTTCTTATTTCTTTTTCAGTGCCCGGAGGCCAAAGAGTTTGGTGTTATTTTAGTAGGTAGACATTGAATAATTTAATTCAATTTATGGGAGGGGAAGTGACTAGCTTTTTGTTTATTTTATTTTATTTTCATGTCTGAATAATTGTATCACATGGAAATATTGAAAATGTTATTAGTAAAGGTTTACAAAAGCAGATAAGAAAGCAATGAAATGCAATGTCAGTTCTTCTTGCTGCTTCATGCTACAGGCTGGGCCCAAGCAGAACATAAAATTTTTCACTTGTTCAATCAACAATATTATGAGGCATTCCATTTGGATAACTGAAATTAACATGTGTTTACTTATTTTCAAATGCCAAAATAAACATTCAAATTCTGATCATCTCACTTCGGAAGACGGAATCCATTCTGAGCTTCGGGGATAATATCCACTTATCAGAGAGTGCACACCTAGGGTCACTTGATCTTTGACAAAGGAGCTAAAATCATCTAGTGGAAAAAAGACAGCATTTTCAACAAATGGTGCTGGCTCAACCAGCAGTTAGCATGTAGAAGAGTGCAAACCAATCCATTCCTATCTCTTCGAACAAAGCACAAGTCCAAGTGAATCAAGGACCTCCACATAAAACCAGATGCACTGAAACTAATAGAAAGGGAAGTGGGGAAGAACTTCAAGCACACGGGCACAGGGGAAAATTTCCTGAACAGAACATCAATAGCTTATGCTCTAAGATCAAGAATCAACAAATGGAACCTCATACAATTATAAAGCTTCTGTAAGGCAAAAGACACTGCCTATTGGATGAAACGGCAACCAACAGATTGGGAAAAGATCTATACCAATCCTATACCTGACAGAGGGCTAATATCAAATATATACAAAGAACTCAAGAAGTTAGACTCCAGAGAATCAAATAACCCTATTAAAAATGGTGTACAGAGCTAAACAAAGAATTATCAACTGAGGAATACCGAATGGCTGAGAAGCATCTAAAGAAATGTTGAACATCCGTAGTCATCAGGGAAATGCAAATCAAGACAACCCTGAGATTCCACCTCATACCAGTCAGAATGGCTAAGATCAAAAACTCAGGTGACAGCAGATGCTGGCAAGGTTTTGGAGAAAGTGAAAAAACTTCTTAAAAGTGGGTTTAAAAAAATCTAGCCTACACCTACTGATAAGAAGCTAGACAGACATCTGGAATGCAGGTAAGAGTTGTGCTGGTTTAGTAAAGTGGAGGTAATAGGTTGTCTAAAGTACTTCTGTGTCAGACAGGTATAAGCTATTTTGCTCACAAATGCTCATAGTTGAGTGACAGCATTGTGAAATGAATTGGCCTTTTTCATAATTTGAACTGCTTTTCCACATAAAGTTCTGTAATTATATCTCTGGCCAGGAGCATCAGGTCAATGTGATTCTGGTTACTGTTATTTTTAATAAGGCATATCATTTTGTGTCTGTAATTTGGATCTATTTGTGTGTATGAATCAATATTTGATTATTCCATCAATTTAAAACTAATTCATTGTATCATTTTACCTCACAGAGGGTTCCTATTTCTCCTCTTTCTTTATTTTAACAGTTTCCCTTATTTAGATGTGCTGAATACTTGCTTCAATTTGCCACTTCTGTATTTTATAGGTTTCCATGTTTGTAACTTTTGTTTTTGATATGTATCTTGTTTGTATAATTTCTAAAAAAAAAAGAAGACTCATACTACCTCTCTCAGATATACTTATAGTTTTCCTTGTATAAACTACATGTTATAGATTTAATTAATTTTTTTAGAAAATTTTAGATTTCTAATTCCACCTATTTTTTTAAGATATGGTAAAATTCTTTTTTTTAAATGACTAAAAAGTCCTCTCTCTGAAAAATATACTACTTTCCATTTGTCCTGTAACTTATTGATGTCATAGTGGCTGATTACCTAACATTTCTTCTGTGGAATGTGCCACACTAAACACAGATATACAAGCATCTCTCGATATAATTTTTACGTGAATTCTTTGGGGGATACACTGAATTGAATCATATAAATGTTCTATATTTAAATTTTTAGGAACTTCCTTAATGGTTTCCTCAATGACTAGACTAAATTACAGTCCTTCTAGGAGTGGAAAGGCCATGTTTTCCATTTTTGTGTTCTGTTTTGTTATTTTCTGTATTTGATGATCACCACATGACTGGTATAAGAAGAAATTTCAGTGTAGATTTGATTTGTGTTCCCATGATTTGTAAGGATGTTGAACATTTTCTACATATGTACTAAAATCAGAAAGCCATATACAAATATATGTTTTCTCTTTTATGTAAACTACAAAGAAAGGAAAATAGCCTCTTCATGGTTTTATAAAAGGAACTGTGGGTAAGAGATGGGGGAGTGAATATAGTCTGTGTTCATTAAATGGAAGAATGAAAATATCAAAATAAAAACCTGCACTTTGTGCAATTGATATGTAGCAAAATTGGGGCAGGAGTAGAGGAGAATCACTGAGATAGTGTAAAGAATTCCCATATTCTCTCCCAGAATTATCACACCTTACATAAAAGGCACATTTCTAATAACTGAGAAATTGGTGCCTTTAGGCTGGATATCGTGTTATATTATTGGAAGCAAGAAGATCATGAGTCTGTGATCAGACTGC
>JADRCD010103969.1:0-13093 GCA_019843815.1 Montemys delectorum | reverse complement strand
TGCCTCCTTTTTCAACCGCTTTGACTGCTTCGTGGTCTGTGGGGGCATCCTAGAAACCACTTTGGTGGAGGTGGGGGCCATGCAGCCTCTCGGCATCTCGGTGCTTCGATGTGTGCGTCTCCTCAGGATCTTCAAGGTCACCAGGTGTGTATGCATAGGGCCCAAAATGCAGCTCCAACTCTACTCCCTAGCTCCGAAGATAATTCTCTCAGCCTCCTCATTCATTTAGCAAGCATCCATTGAGCACCTACTGCTACATGCTGCCCTTTAGGCCCTAGGGAAGCAAAGCAAGCACAGATTCCTACCCTCATGGAGAGGAGAGTTACCATCTCCATCCCAGTTCCCAACCTGACTTTACCCCCAAGCCCACCTCTATGCTTATCCCCCATCCCAGCCACAGAACCTCTCTAACTCTAGCCCCAACTACATTTTATCCATTCTCTAATCCCAAGCCCAACCCAATCTCTCACCTCAGCCTCAGCCCTAGCGCCATCGATGAGCACCAATCATAATGCTATTCCTAATTCTCTGATGCCATTCCCTACTCTCTGATGCATTCTCCTCCTGGCCAGCCACCTTTCTCCAACTGCAACTCCATTCCGTTCTCTCTATCCCCAAGCTCCTCTGTATCCCCTTTCCTATAGCAAACTTTCAACCATAATCCTTTCCCAACTCCTCCAACACCAAAGCACCATGGCCCCATGCCCAATTCATCCTAGTCCCAACATGAAACCCAATTCTATCAACGCCTCTCCACTAATTTCACCTCCCACTATACCCTGGGTGCCAACTCTAACTCCAAATTTAGCAATCTCCCTTTCCTACTCTTATCACACTTCAATTCAAAAAAATTACTTCCAACCTTGGCACCACAGCCTATTTTAACCACTTTTGCCCTAGTGTATCCCAAACAGGAGGCCTGCCTGGCTCCTGACTCCTGACCAGATAAATGTTAACCCTGCACTTTCTATTTCTGTTGCAGGCACTGGGCATCTCTGAGCAATCTGGTGGCATCCTTGCTCAATTCCATGAAGTCTATTGCTTCCTTGCTGCTTCTCCTTTTTCTTTTTATTATCATCTTCTCCCTGCTTGGTATGCAGCTATTTGGGGGCAAGTTCAACTTCGACCAGACCCACACCAAAAGGAGCACGTTTGATACCTTCCCCCAAGCCCTCCTCACTGTCTTTCAGGTATGGCCTGGACACCCTGAAATGTGTCCACATGTTGGTAGGGCATGGAGTTATATAGGGTCCCGAGAACGTTTTGGTGACTTCCTACCCTCCCAGATCCTGACCGGTGAGGATTGGAACGTGGTCATGTATGACGGTATCATGGCCTACGGTGGACCCTTCTTCCCAGGGATGCTGGTGTGTGTTTATTTCATCATCCTCTTCATCTGCGGCAACTGTATCCTCAGAGCTTTCAGGAAGTGGATAGAGTGTGGTGAAGGGGGACAGGGTGAGGGTGTGGGCCTGGGCAGCACACAGGTAGGCCGCTTCTTCACCTTTGCAATCTGAGCTCACTCCAGACATCCTGCTCAACGTGTTTCTTGCCATTGCTGTGGATAACCTAGCCAGTGGGGATGCAGGCACTGCCAAAGACAAGGGCAGGTGAGCTCTGGCTTCATCTCCAAGACTTCCTTTCCCTAAGATCGCTGACGTGGATCTCCCAAACACACATCCCATGGGACTTTTTGTGTCAGAAAGCCCTGGCTCCAGATACAGTCCTCAGTATTCAACACATATTCATTCAACACATATTCATTGAGCACACACTTTATGCTAGGCCCTGCTGGAAATACTAGGGAGACAGCATGGGTTGACATGTTGTCAGCAGCCAGACATGGCATGCCAGTGTGACAGCAGAGCCCTTGCTGTTTATAGTTGAGGGATGCAAGCAAAATTCAAGAACATCGGTATGTAACTTTGAGAATATATTAGCCATCCAGGTGCTGTAGCACATGCCTTTAATGCCGGCTCTCAGACGCACATTCATATCTCTTTGAGTTAGAGGCCCTCCTCTACATAGTGAGTTCCAGTCCTGTCATGGACTTTCTCAAAAAAATAATAATAATAATGTGTTAATAATAAGTAGTGAAGGAACAGAAAACAGAACAAAGCAATAGTGAAGCATGGAAGCAAGCCTGGAGCCCCAACACCTGGAAGGGCGAGGCAGAAGGATAAGGACTTCAAGGCCAACATGGGCTCCATATTGTGACTGGATAGGAGATGAGGGTCAATAAGATCGCTCCTTTGAAGTGGTGGTGGTGTTAACCTATCTACAACAAAACATCCGGGCCTAAGACCTAGCTTAGAGGAAGAAAATGTACTTGTTTGAAGTTCTGGTTTCCATCCCCAGCACCATAACAAGCAACCACAAACCACCAGTGAGTCAGGGACACAGCCGGGAGGAAAATGGTAGGAAATGGGGTTACATGTTGGGAGGAATAAAAGAACCAGACTGGGGGTATTCTCGGTCAAGATGAGATTTTGGCTTTTGTTCTTGGTAGTGATAAGCATGAACGTGTTAGGGTTCCACGGGGGCTCCTTCTGGATGGTGTGAGGATAGACTAGAGGCAGAACAGAAGCAGGAAGCCCCAAGAAAGGTCTGTCCTGACAGCAGTGCTCAGCCCAGCCTTCTCCATCTGTTACCCCTGCAGCAATCAGCCCTTATTTTCCTTAAACAGAGAGAAGATCAGTGAAGGAAACCCTCCTCAGGAGAACAAAGTATTGGTGAGTTAGAAGCCTAGGTGTGCTAATGCAGCCTTTGACCCCAGCACTTGGGAAACAGAAGCAGGGGAGTCTCTGAGTTTCAAATTAGCCTGCTTTCCATAGTGAGTTCCAGGCAGCCCGGGCTAGAGAAGGAGACTGCCTTTTTAAAAGGGTGGAGGAGTTGAAGAGCTAAGAGTACTTGCTGGTTTCCTAAAGGACCTGAATTTGGCTCCCAGACCCATGTCAAGCAAACCACAACTACCTGCAACTCCAGGTTCAGGAGATCCAATGCCTCTGGCCTCCAAAGTCACCTGCATTCACACATGCATACCCATACATGGATATACATAATTTAAAATAATAAAACTAAATCTTAAAGAAAAAAAGCGTAGGAGTTGTCTCTCCCTCGTCCCCCATACCCATCAATGTGTGTGTAGCTTTAACCCCATCCTCTGACAATCTATTTCCAGGTTATCCTGTCTCTTCTATGCCTCCTCTGTGTCCGTTGCCTGGTGTCTCTCCCACAACTGATGACTCCTATCTTCCTGTCTCCAGGTGCCTGGTGGAGAGAATGAAGGCACGGAGGGCGCAAAAAGTGAAGGAGCAGGCAAGTAGGCAGGTCAGATGGAAGTGACAAGGAGTATTAGAAAGTGAACACAGGCAGAGAACTCCTGACCCCTAACAAAATCCTCTCTGGCCAGCAGACTCTTCCAAGGTCATCCTGAAGGCAGTGGCCACAGTGGCACCTGCCTGTGTAGTCTTAACACTCGAGAAAGGTAGCAAGCAGATTTAAGGACACCTTGTGCTAAATAGTGAGTTCCAGGTCAGCCTGGACTTTATTACAGACACTTGACACTATCTCAAAAAATAAATAAGGACTAGGGCTATGACTCAATGGTAAAGTGCTTGCCCAGCATGGGTAAGACAATCTGCACTGCAAAAATAATTATTCTGAAATGAATGAATGGACTTGGTTTGTAGCCAGCAACATTTGGGACGCCAAGGTTAAACAAGAGAAATGGACATTTTATTTTACTGTGGGCCTTCTCAGAGCCTTTGTTATCAAATTGTGTGTGTGCGCGAGTGTAACACTCACCACGCACATTCACCAGGCTCTCACTGGGCCCCGGCACTGTTCTAAGAGCTGGGCATACCATATTAAACAAAACAGATGTAGATCCCTTTGCTGAGGAGCTCAGATTCTGGACAAGAAATGAGAGGAATTCGTTCTGTGTCAAGCACAGTTCCAGGAACTTTCCATTGAGTTTTCTCATTGCTCTATCCCCAGAACAAGGCATGGAGGAAGAGGAGGAAGAAGAAGAGGAGGAGGAGGAAGAGGAAAATGGTGCAGGACATGTGGAACTCTTGCAGGAAGTTGTACCCAAGGAGAAGGTGGTACCCATCCCTGAGGGCAGTGCCTTCTTCTGCCTTAGCCAAACCAACCCGTGAGTGCTAGGAATGACAATAGGTCAGGGCAACAGGGGCTGGACAGGTGGGGAGCCCTGGAACTACCCAGAAGGCAATGGGGCACAGATCCCTTGGATCTCACAGGAAACACCGATCCTGGTTTCTACTCACTGCTTTTTCTCCACTCCCCAGACTTCGGAAGGCCTGCCACACTCTCATACATCACCATATCTTCACCAGTCTCATCCTGGTGTTCATCATCCTGAGTAGTGTGTCCCTGGCTGCTGAGGACCCCATCCGAGCTCACTCCTTCCGCAACCATGTGAGCCCATGGCTGGGGGCCGGGAGGAACTCACAGAGGGCGTTCTGGGCACAAATTTAAAGCCAGAGTAGAGAGAGACCGGAAGACACCTCACTGGGCTGGGAAAGAGGATCAAAAATGGTGGTGGATAGAGCGCCAGCAGCCATTTCCATACTCTAAGAAGTGTGGGACAGGGGATCAGGATTTGACTTGGGGGGTGGGGTAGTGGAAACGTACTCACGGAGGTCAAACAGGCCAAGGGCACTACTTATATATCTGGGCAGACACAGAGGAGTCTAACCCTGAGCCCTCATCTTAGATGGCCAAACCTTTGGCACATACAAAAGTCTTTCCTGGTGCTGAAGAGGGAAAGCAAGGCTTACACTGAGAGGTGCACAGCAAGCTCGCATGGTTGTATGTGCCTGGATTTCTAGTCCTTGGGTGGCTGAAGCAGGAGATTACTGCAACTCTGAGGCCAGCCTGGGCTGCAGAGTGATGTCTTGTCTCAGATGGATAGATAGATAGATAGATAGATAGATAGATAGATAGATAGATAGATAGATAGATAGATAGGGATATATGTCTACTAATCCCCACTAGTTAAGACAATGTTCCTCCTCTTTCTTACATCCCAGATTCTGGGATATTTTGACTATGCCTTCACCTCCATTTTCACGGTCGAGATTCTACTAAAGGTAATTACTGGACCGCCAGCCATACCTTCAGTTGCCACAATCCATTCTCAGTCCACTCCTACCACCTCCAGGCTCTTCCTCTTACCCATCAGCTATATCTTCAGGTCTGAGGTCTAATCCAATATAATCTGATCCCCAGATGACAGTGTTTGGGGCCTTCCTGCACCGAGGCTCTTTCTGTCGTAGCTGGTTCAATCTGTTGGATCTGCTTGTGGTCAGTGTGTCCCTCATCTCCTTCGGCATCCAGTAAGTGACGCCTCTCCCTGCCCACCCCACTCCTCCCAGAACCAGGACCAAGCCCTAATTGGGGGCTGAAAACTTCTGCTCCCCAGCTCCAGTGCCATCTCAGTTGTGAAGATTCTCAGAGTCCTCCGAGTCCTGCGGCCTCTCCGAGCCATCAACAGAGCCAAGGGACTCAAGGTAAGCCAGCTCACCCAACCCCACAGGACCCAGGGCCTGGGTCCAGATAACTGATCCAACTGACTATTGCACAAAGACATGACTGACCACATGCAGCCTGAACCCAACATGTGACCACATATTCTCGCCTATTGGCCATGTGGTCCCTTATGTGTTCCTTACAAGTGACTATACCAATGTCCATATTTTTCTAATTCATGTCCTTGGCATGCGACTGCATATCCTTGCCTAGAAAACCTTTATTCTTTGCTAATACCATACATGCTATGGTAATAATAGCTATGGTGGATGCTATTCCGCCATAGTGCCTTTTGACCACTTATTCCTGACCACACATCTCTGACTTGCAACCACGTACTCCTGACCCAAGTCCTTAAGCTGTATTCATCACCCAAGTTCCCATATGGTCTGTGATGTCCATCGGTCATGTGTGGGGGTGTTTTTCAGCATGTAGTGCAGTGTGTGTTCGTGGCCATCCGGACCATCGGAAACATCATGATTGTCACCACCCTCTTGCAGTTCATGTTCGCATGCATTGGTGTCCAGCTCTTCAAGGTGAGGGAGATCCAAAGGGAGGTCCAGGCAGGTGTCGAGGTGGGGAGGGAGGCAGATGGAAGATGAACCTGCCTGACACACTTCCTCCCTATAGGGAAAATTCTACAGTTGCACTGATGAGGCCAAACACACCTTGAAAGAATGCAAGTGAGTGTTTGAAGCCTCACTTTCTACTGAATCCAGAGACTCTCCCAAATCACATAGAGAACTCTAGACCTCTCTAAGGTCCCCTGAAGCAGCTTACAGCCTCTTATCAAGAACTCTAAATCTGTCTGGGTTCCTGGAAGTCCCCAAGACCTTCAAACTTCCCTAAATGCCCCCAAGATTATACCCCAGAACTCCCCTATTAATTGTAGAGGCCCTCATATCTCTGCAAGCCCTCAAAGTCCTTCCATAACCCTTTCCCACATTTTTTCAGTGTTACCTACATTCCTCCCCAGACCCTCTTGCAAAACTTCCTGCTCTCAATGCCAGCTTCCACCTAGAGATGCCTGTAGATGGAGGTGATTTCAAGAAAGACTATGAAGCTAGGAATCCCTGACTCAAACCTACTTCATGGAGCGTAGAGGCATTGTTTCACTTTGTCTAACCCTTGTTAGATCACCAGGAAACTAAGGATTTCGCAGGGCTGTTAAGAGAAGTAGAGAGATGGTGCATGGAATATGTATACACAGCAAAGTGCCTGCATGGTGAGCTAGCACAGGGCCTGGCATAGAATCAGTGCTAGGAAACTTTGGCCACTTGGGGAATTACTTTCCCCTGGATGGAAAAAACATTTGATGACAATGATGACGGTGATATATCAACTGTGTTCCAGAGATTAGCTTTGTTTGTTGTTGGTTTGTTAGTTGTTTTTCTTTTCTCTTCTTTCCTTCTTTTCCTTCTTTCTTTCTTTCTTTTTTTGCATTCATGTATTTATTTACTCATATGGTGAGCACACATGCCCCTGCTCATGTGTGGAGATCAGAGAAGAACTTGAGAGAATTGGCCCTTCCCTTCCACCATGTGAGTTCTGAGGATTGGGCTCACATCATCAGGTTGGAAGCAAGGACCTTTATCCATCCAGCCATTTTGCTGGCCCTTATTTGTTTTTTGAGCCATGGTCTCAATATATCTCAAGCCAGTCTTAAAACTCTCAAGAGAGCTTTAAACTCACAAGTTTCCTGTCTTCTGCCACCTGAGTTGCTGGGATTATAAGGATGCGCCACTATGCCTGACTTGATTTGGTGTCTGTCTGTCTGTCTGTTGTGAGACAACAGTCTCAGTATATAGTCCTGGCTAACCTGGAAAGTACATAGACCAGGCTGCCCTCAAATTTGCTATCCTCTTCCTGACTCACAAGTAATGGAGTTATGAACATGTGCACCACCATGATTAACTGTCATTTATTGACTTACTCCATCTTTGTGACAAATGGGAAATGGGTTCTGTTAGTATTCTCGGGTTTTTTTTTTTTAAATAGAGAGGGAAGACAAAAATCAACTAGACAGAGATTGAATGTTTACAATAACCCAGTCAGGAAATCAAAGGGCAGGATATGAGGCCAGGCTGTCTAGGTACACCCCTATGCCCTGCTACATCCATAATAAAGACCCTAAGCCCTTTGCCACCACTCCTCATTCCTCTTCCTCCTGAATCTAACCTATCTACAACATCCACAGGGGATCCTTCCTCATCTACCCTGATGGAGATGTGTCACGACCTTTGGTCCGCGAGCGGCTCTGGGTCAACAGTGATTTCAACTTTGACAACGTCCTTTCAGCCATGATGGCCCTGTTCACTGTCTCTACCTTTGAAGGCTGGCCTGCGTGAGGGGCAGGGCCTTGGGCATGATGAGAAACTGGGCAGATGGGTCTAAATAATTCCTGGGGTCACCTGGGAATGGATGGGAGTGTGTCTTAGGGATGTAATGAAAGTCTCAAGACTGGATAGGGTTTTCTTTCTTTCGTTTTTCCACTTTCTAATGCCTGGAAATTGAATCTGAGTTTTGCATATGCTAGGCAATAATATTCCATTACACAACATCCCTACAGCCTATTTTCTTGAGTCAGGGTCTTACCATGTAGCCCAGTTTGATTTCAACCTCATGATCCTCCTTCCTTGTCCTCTTGAGTACTGAGATTCAGGTTTATGCCATTGTACCCAGTTAGGTATAGCTTTTTAGAGACTGGTGAATGTGTTAGAAGCCTGGATGGGGATTTCCCAGAACCTTGCTATTTATTGGGACTTTGGAGAAAGATCTCTAGAAATTGGGGAAAGGTTTCTGAGGGAATAGGCGAAGCTCTAGAAAAGGCTAGGCATTGCAAGAGGTTAAGTAGAGGAATGAGGAATTCAAAGGGGGTATATACAGTTTAGAAGTTTAACAAAGAGCTATAAAAGCATTTAGGTATACTAGCTAGATATTTACTGGAGGGATTTGAGCAGAGCATTCAAGACGGTAGGATTGAATTCCAAGATCTTTAGGAGCCTGTAGGGAGTTCTGGAGAATCACATTGGGGAGGTGCTCCAGGGCCCTACATAAGAGGTCTACAGAAACATAGAGAATTTTGAAAGGTCATTGAAGATCTGGATACATTTCTTTTGAGGACTGCATAGGAGTCTCTGAAGGTTTCTGGGACAAAAGGTTTGAATCCTGGCCTACATAGTTGAGTTCTAGGACTGCCAAGGCTACATGATAAGACCCTGTTTCCAAAAAAAGGAAAATAGGGGGCTGAAGAGATGGCTCAGTGGTTAAGAGTACTGGCTGCTCTTCCAGAAGATCTGGGTTCAATTCCCAGCACCCACATGGCAGCTCACTCCTGTTCCAGGGGACCAGACACACAGACATACATGGAAGCAAAACACCAATGCACATAAATAATTTTTTTAAAAAGAAAAACAAACAAACAAACCAAATATGTAGGCCCCTTTAAAAGCCTTGTGTAGGTTTCTTTGTGGATGTACAGAAGTCCAAAGTGATTAGGTTGTAAATTTAGGGAGTTTTGGAGATTTGAGGGGTGAATATGGTAAGTAGCCTGGGAGGAAGTCAGAGGGGGCTGGTAATCCCCCGAACATGCCCTCACTTCTACCTCCCACTGTCTCCCATAGGTTACTATACAAAGCCATAGATGCACATGCAGAAGATGAGGGCCCTATCTACAATTACCATGTGGAGATATCAGTATTCTTCATTGTCTACATCATCATCATCGCCTTCTTTATGATGAACATCTTTGTGGGCTTTGTTATCATCACATTCCGTGCCCAGGGAGAGCAGGAATACCAAAACTGTGAACTGGACAAGAACCAGGTGACTTCTCACTCCTGACCCATAGCCACGGAATTGTCTCCCCTTACCTTGGGAACCTTCCCTGCTCACCCATGCTCTATACCACTATGCAGCGCCAGTGTGTGGAATATGCCCTCAAAGCTCAGCCACTCCGCCGATACATCCCCAAGAATCCACATCAGTACCGCGTGTGGGCCACTGTGAACTCTGCCGCCTTTGAGTACCTCATGTTTCTGCTCATCCTGCTCAACACAGTTGCCCTAGCCATGCAGGTCTGCTGAACCCTCCATCTTGATCATTGCTAGACATCTGTTCTCTTCACACAATCTCTTTGAGAGCTATTAGGAATGCATTAGGCTGCAAGTAACAACCCTACATGCTCCCCCGCCCCGCCCTACACACACATCTGCCTAACTGACGAAGCCTTAAGTTAGCACATTTGAAACTTTTCTTCAAATCTAAGGCCAAAGCCTGCATTCTGCTTTTAAAGATATGAAAGCAATGGTCCATGACTATTGCAAGTTGTCACGGACTGTAAAACACACTCCAGACTCGGATTCTAAGATGGAAAATGTCCTGCATCCTAGAGTCAGTGTAGTTTGCTTATTTCCCACAAATGTTGAGGAACACTAATGTAGGGTACCTTCCTATTGTTGGCCAGTGAGGTGAGCTCTATTGATCTTCCTGCTACATCATTCCACTTTAAGTTGATTGCTGCATCGTAGTCACAAACCAACTCACTAGTCCAGACATCAATACCACACCCAAGCAGGAAAAAAAAAAAAAGCAAGTTTCATCAAGCAGCAATTCTTGCATATTTTAATGAAATAATCTTTTTCACAGAAGCTGTCAACCAGCAGGAGATTTATGTTGATGCTTCATTCCCAGAACGATCTTTGCCTTAATGCAAGACACTCTGAGAATCAAGAACCAGTTTTGTCCAACACAGTGTTTCCAATCCCCAGACTCCTCAGCTCAGGTCAGGGACTGTGTGTTTGTGTGTAGGGTGTCTCTGCCTTAGGCTCTGTCCCCATCTGGTTTTTCCCATAGCACTATGAGCAGACTGCTCCCTTTAACTATGCCATGGACATCCTCAACATGGTCTTCACTGGTCTCTTCACCATTGAGATGGTGCTCAAAATCATCGCCTTTAAACCCAAGGTATGCCCTAGACTCACACCCTTTCCTTCGGGAAGGAAGCACATTCCATAGCCTGGCGGGGAGGGGGGGGGCTGGAGGGTAGCAACCAAGTAGTCATAAAACTAAACAATGAGAGGGACCCAGGTACAGGCCATCTGTGGTCCAAGCCAGCCCCCGCCTCCTCAATACCATGTATCCGTTATTAGTGCCCTACACGAATGAGTCTGCTGGCTAAAACAACACAGCACACTGCTTTCCTCCTGTCTATAGCATTACTTTGCGGATGCCTGGAATACGTTCGATGCTCTTATTGTAGTGGGCAGCGTAGTCGACATTGCCGTCACAGAAGTCAATGTGAGAACTGGGCTTTGTGCTAACCCCTCTATCCTCTCTCTAGAGCCTTCTTTCACTTGGGTAGGCAGCTCCCACTCGAATTCTTCCCAGTCCTGGAGACTGAGCACTCCTCATTCTAGATCCATCTTTTTTTTTTGAGTCCTTGCTGAGCTCTGCCAATGTATTCCTCCCTCTAACCAGCTAACTAGCTCCCCTGTTTCATTTTGCAGCCTACTCAGTGGCTCTGCTACCTCCCAAAATCCCTCCCTTATTATCTCTGTTATCTTTTTCATTGTCTCTTCCCCATTCCAATGGCTCCATCAACTCCACTGGCACCTGCTTTGGCTCCATCAACACCTGCTTTGGCTCCATCATCTCTCTGACTGCTTCGTTGGCTCCATATTATTCACCAACTCCATCTCCTATACTGGCTCTTTCCCGGCTCTGTTACCACAACTGGTTGTATCATTGGCTTCATCATTTCATCCAATGGGTACCACATGGTAATAACCTTGACGGACAATGCTGTCAATTGCATTTCTGCATCACTGGCTTCTCCGATGATCACCCATTGTTTCTCATTTCCATGATGCTTTGTTCCATCTCTTTATCTACCCCCTACATTTCCACTCCATTAAACTTTGTCTGCAACCATCTTGATCTGCTACCATATAACCTTTCTCACAATCCCCTGAGTATGCACCATCATTTCCCCTTATCCATTTGGGCATATGATTACATCATTCCCTTTATCACCTCTGTTTTGCCCATATGTCCCACCAGAACGGAGGCCATCTTGGCGAGGTAGCTTCTCACTCCTAACAGGATTTTTTTTCAACCATCCCTCCCAGCCCAAGAGTCCTTAGAAATGCCCCCTGACCTCTCTTGGACCTGAGTACTGAGAGGTTTGGGAACTGGGAGGGCCAAGGCTTAAGGGGAAAAAAAGCTACTAGAGCTGGCATAAACTGAACACCCCCACTACATTCCTAACTCCAGAGTTCAGAGGACAGCTCCCGAATATCTATCACATTTTTTCGCCTCTTCCGAGTCATGAGGCTGGTCAAGCTTCTCAGTAAGGGTGAGGGGATCCGCACACTGCTATGGACATTCATCAAGTCTTTCCAGGTAATTCCCCACTCAGAACTACAGTTCCCAGTCTTCCATACCATTTTTGACCTACCATTTTCAACTTTCTCTTTCTCTGCACTCTCAATTCGTAACATGCGTTTAGCTTCACTGACTTTATCCTATTCTATTTAATATTGTGTCCACATTTGGGAGACACATGTAATTCAGGAAACTTTGAGTGTAGACTACATCTCCCAGCAGGTCCATGCTAGGAGAGAAGAGTGCATTCTGCGATTTATAGTTCTCTGGCTGCACCTGAAATATCTATCCCCTTCCCATTCTCCTAGGCTTTGCCCTATGTGGCACTTCTCATAGCAATGATATTCTTCATCTATGCAGTCATTGGCATGCAGGTAAGTGAAGACCCTAGAGAAAAATCCTTCTGTCTAAGAGACTTGGTAGTAATAGCCCTGGTGTGGGGATGGACGGGCAGAAAGATAAACTAGATGACCCTGGATAAGTCTGTGTATGTAAAATGGGCTCGTTAGTAATTGCTTTCAAGATTATAAGGATCCCTAAGGTATTAGGAAATATCAAACAGATGGGAACATAGGTCCACTCCCGGCACACAGCCTCTGTATGTCTATAGATGTTTGGCAAGGTGGCTCTTCAGGATGGCACGCAGATAAATCGAAACAACAATTTCCAGACCTTTCCGCAGGCTGTGCTGCTTCTGTTCAGGTGATAAACTCCCACTTCCCTGCTACCTTGCCCCTCAGAATACCTAGGGTACTCAAGCACCCTCTATTGGCCCCAAGATTCCTAAGCTATGGAAATATCAGGGCACCCTGAGTTCCACATAAGCAGAGGCCTTTTCTGGCTGTGATCTTAGGGCATCTTTCAAAATATTCTAGACTTAACCATTCTTTTTCTGGCTGTAAGATGTGGCCCCTTTTTAGGCCATAGTGCCCTAATCTGTAAGAGACATTCTATAAGTGCCATTATCATAGTCACACTAGTTAAAGTGTTGAAATGGAAGCTGGTGTGATGGTTCAGCAAATAAAGGCATTTGCTGCTGCCAAACCTGACTACCTGAGTTCAATTCCCATAATTCACATGATGAAACAAAAGAAAAGACTTCCACAGGTTCCGACACACACACACACACACACACACACACACACACACACACACA
>JADRCD010103960.1:0-13206 GCA_019843815.1 Montemys delectorum | reverse complement strand
AAAAAAGAAAGAAACTACTTTGCTTTGTGCTCCCAGTGGGTTGCGCACTTCCAGCTACCTGCCCAGGAACTCTTTAAATCAGTGAATATAAGACAAATACAGAGACTGAAGAAAAGGCCATCCAGAGACTGCCCCACCTTGGGATCTATTCCATGTACAGTCACCAAACCCAGACACTATTGCAGATGCCAAGAAGTGCTGGTTGACAGGAGCCTGATATAGCTGTCTCCTAAGAGGCTCTACCAGAGCCTCACCAATACTCACAGCCAACCATTAGACTGAGCACAGAGTCCCCAATAGTGGAGTTATATAAAGGACTGAAGGAGCTGAAGGGGTTTGCAACCTCATAGAAAGAACAACAATATCAACCAACCAGACACCCCAGAGCTCCCAGGGACTAAACCACCAACCAAAGAGTACACATGGAGGGACACATGCCTCCAGTTGCGTATGTAGCAGAGGATGGCCTTGTAGGGCATCAATGGGAGGAGAGGCCCTTGACACCCCAGTATAGAGAAATGTGAGGGTGGAGAGTTGGGAGTGGGTGGTTGGCTAGGGAGTGCTCTCATAAAAGCGGGGGGAGGGGGTATAAGATGGGGGTTTTTGGAGGGGAAACCTTTAAAGGGGATAACATTTAAAATGTAAATAAGGAAAATATCCAATTTTAAAAAAGAGGGAAAGACACATATATTAGCTTATTTTTGAAATGCCATGATTAGATCGAAGGTTGGGCATTTTTCATTCTTCACCTGCTATCCCTGGCCCAATCGGGGTTGTCAGTATTAAAAACTGACGTATTTGTGTACACAGGTGACCTCTTGAGTTTCCGCACTGGGAGAGCTGTGTGTTCCTTGATGCAATGAAGACTCACTTTAACACTTGCACAGGGACAGTGCTGCTGGGAAGATTGTATACTGCTGCCAAGTAAATGGAGAAAGTATTTGAAAACACAATTTTGAGTTGTAGCACAAATCCCTTGCTTGCTATAAACCGAAACCTATCATGATTTTATTAAATTCAGTGAGGTATATTTAAATCCTCTTTTTTTCTCTTTAATTCAGGGAAATTATTATGTTTACAATTAAGGTGCCAGTGACTATGAACAAAATTGCCTTTCATAGCATTTTCAGTGTAACGTTGAGAAAAATTAAAATGATACCTTATAGTAATAGCATTCCATGCTCCAGTCAGTTTGTTTTATGATGAGAATAATTATTAAACGCTATCCAGCATGGATGTGGGGATATATTAAAGGTTTTAGACAGTAAAAACCAAAACCAAAGCCAAACCAAACCAAACCAAACCAAACAAACAAACAAACAAAAAACATTGCATGTGTGAAGAGGCAGATCACACATTAGGAAGATACTGTTTTACTTCCATCAGAGGAATCTTTGTCTGCAGCACGTGATGATGACTACCAGAAACTAACAGCTGCTCAGAGACTGATGAAGGTGAGACCTTAAGTGAGACATATTTCCTCTATAAGAACTCTTGTAAAATAAGTAGAAATTGCTTAAGAGTCAGACAAACTGGATTATTTTAAAGAGCCAGTGTTTTCCAGACACAGGATGGCATTTATACATATGGACTAACAATAGTGTGACAACTTCCACAAGACCTGCCCAGGCCCAAGCCGTAATTATCCTTGCATGATGTGGAATGATGGACACAAAGTCTCAGCTCTTGCTAAGGAGCTTCTCCAATTGATAGCTGCTGGTAGAAAGAACATCAGTTTCCTTAAAAGTGTGGCCCCCTATAAGTCTTTTGTGCTCCACTGTAAAGCCACATGCCAAAGTGCAGATGGACAGCTGGAAGTGGATTTTATACACAAAAAAGAGAATACAAAGTTGGCTCAGTGGGGATAAGGTGCCTAATCTTGGAGGAGTTAGGCAGGAATTAATATAATCAAAACATGATGCACAAAATTCTCAAAGAATGATTTTAAAAGTGAAAGTAAGTGAACTGACACATTTTACATTCGTGAATTTATGAGATCAAATGGTGAGTTTTTTTAATAAATGCAATGTGTAATAACTAAATCATATATTTGAAAAGGAATCTGACTCCTGAAAATGGTTTGATCTTCTCTCATGCACACTGGGATATGGTGACCCATACAGATACACACATACACACACTAACTAAATTCGTTAATTAGCTATCTAATTCATGTAAAAATAAGAGGGAAAGCTAGCAGCATTTTCATATCACAATTAAGTTTAGAGATTTTTCTTTTTTATTAAAAACACATTTTTCCTAGAGTATATTCAGA
Source organism: Montemys delectorum (assembly GCA_019843815.1). Classification (NCBI taxonomy): domain Eukaryota; kingdom Metazoa; phylum Chordata; class Mammalia; order Rodentia; family Muridae; genus Montemys; species Montemys delectorum. The sequence continues at coordinate 10,931 of JADRCD010103960.1, read as the reverse complement.
TCAAGGTTTCCCTTGCAAAACTCCCCCCAGATACTGCCCCACACATCCAACTCCAGACTTCCATCTCTCCCTCTTTAAAAAATAAACAGGGATGCAAACAAAACAAAAGAAACACAGGCAGGAGGGGAGAGGGAGTGAAGGGGAGAGGAGTAAGAGAGGGAAGGAGGGAGGGAGGGGGACAGGGAAACAGAAACCCAGACAGAGACAGATAGAGAGCATGTATGCAGGTAGGTAAGACAGACAGAAAAGAAGGAAGGAAAGAAGGAAGGAAGGAGGGAAGGGCAAGAAAGAACAAAGCACAAATAGAAAACTCGTGAAAGAATTCAAAATTTTATTTCAACATCATTCCCAAATGCTTGGGCTAAATTTATCACTCTGCTTTGAAAAATAATCCTGGGTGCCTAGTTTACAACCTCAGTCAATATGGAGTTCGTAATAGATGATATGGACTTCTTTTGAATTTTGAATTCTGTTCCTATCACTGTATAAGAACGTATAGCCTTTAGTATAGTTTATCTCACCTTCCTATTGTCTTCTCTATCAGAACGAAGGTAGAAATGAAGGCAGCCTGTGGGAGCAGTGAGCAATAACATCATTATTTCCTGTATTCTCCATGCTTAATCATTTTTAATTTCCTTTCCACAACACCCACTCAATGTGGATGATTACTGGTGCCATTAGTAAGTGGATTTGGTGAGCTTAGAGACCAAGATAAAGCAATATGGGATTACATCAGTCACAAAAGAAATGATACAATAAACAGATGTAATAAACAAGGTGTATGCAGCCTTCTGTCCATGTAAAGTGGTAAATCTTATGGACAGAAGAATAAAAGCCCCCAATAACGATGGAGAGAAGAACAAACACCAGGAGCAGAGTACCTGCTTCTATCAGGCATCCATACAATTTGAATTTTAAAGAAGTTTAGAATAAACTGTCAGGGTAGGTCTGAGTATCATTCAAATGCAAATGATTTGGTAAATTAAAGATCTGAGTATTACTTTCTTTACAAAAATTACAGAACTGAATATTTATTTCTTTATACATTATGTTTTAGGAAATTATATTGTCTTTTATTTAAGTTTGATATTTTGAAACTAATGTGAATGTGAGTGGAACATATACAAATAAGTTTGGGAATGTGAAAATCTAACAAGATTTTGTTTGATATATGCAGGAATTATCTAGTAGTTAATGCAAGAAGCTTTGAAGTTATAAAAGAAAGCACTCATAATTTTTATGCCATGATGCTCAGTGAAAGAATGTTAAATAAACAGTACTATTGGCCTGAATAATTTTATACTACATAGAATCTCTCATGATTTAATCAGGAGCCCATAATGTGCACACACATTAAACAAAATAAAATTACCCAAACATATAATCAGGCAAAAAAAATGATATGTTTGTCAAGCATAATAAACTATCTTCTACAGAAAATAAATATTTCAAAGTATGAAAATTATAGTTTTAGTGTTTTGCATAGTAGAATACTAAAAAAAACTCTTGTAAATTTTAAGTTAGAAGCACGTATCTTTACTCCCAGTACTACAGAGCCAGAGCCAAACAGAACTCTGAATTTCACAGTTCAAAGCCAGCCCTGTCTCCAGGAGGTTCAAGGTTACAAAAAGCAACACTCTCTCAAGAAAACAAACAACAATAATTGAATGATGAATACTTTTCCTCAGAAAACTTATGTAATTTTGATATAGCTCATATATGTAGTATTTCTAGTAATACTTGGGAATTGAGCTTATCAATAATATGTGTGATCCTTGAAAATGTGTGAGTAACTTTAAAACTGTTATTTTGAAGCAAAACTTCAATAAGGATAATAGATTCACTAACTGCAATTTAAAATATAAGTATAAAAAAACAGACCATTAGTTCTGTTCTTATTTGTGTGACAGGTTTCTTTTTGTAATTTTCCTATGAGTGATTAATTTTTATATGTATAAGTCAATAGAGCAATCATTTATTGGCCTTTAATTCTAACATATAAATTGAAATACTGAGAGGGAAATTTTTGCATAGCATGAAGTATTTATGGCAATAAATTAAATGTTTCATTTAAAAATTATACCAATAAACAAGATATAGGCGAATGTTCCTGCTGTTAGTTAAATGTGTATATTTTCTTTGAATGGATTATCTTGACAGATGCTAAAACATTTTGTAAAGCATAACTGAATGTTTTAATGCAAAAGACTTAGCATATGTCAGTGATTTAAATAAAAGGTCTGTTGATTATAATTATTTGTTTTATTATCATTTATTGTGGTTTATTTATGTGTTTGATACATACCTGCTTGGATAATGGCAGCCACCAACTCTTTGGTGAAGACTAGTTCTGAATACAGCTCAGACTACATTCTTCTTAAGCCAGACATTTAGTGGAATATGCCACTAAATGATTCATGGTTCAGTACTGCCTTTCAAATATTTGTCTTTATCTTGACTTGCACATGGATAAAACAGTACCTCAAGGCTGAAAAATTCAACCTGATTAGTATGGAACTTAATACGTTATAAAATCAAATAATTCAAACTAAGCATAGTTTAAAACTCATCAAAAATGCCTAGTAAATTTTGAAATTGAGGCCCTTTGTATAACTTAGTATTAATGACATAATTCATTAAAGAAGATAGGCTCCAAACAAAAGATTAGAATGCTTTCAGATTAGAAAGTGGATTCAAACATAGACATTATGGCATAAATTATAAAGTTAAAGAGACTGGTTATGGATGTATGCTTTGATTGGGCAATTTGTTAGAAAATGCAGATTAGAGAAGTTGTTGATTAGGTTTTTCTAGAGTTTACAGATAGAATTTATTCTTCCTACAGGAAATGTCAATACTTATCTGAAAGCCTTCCAAGTGTGCATCTAGTCCAGTGAGATAATTAAAAAGAATGACTTTACCACAAAGTCAATCTGTTATAACATTAATCATACACATACAACAGCTTCACAAATCAGTGTTTGTGTAAATAGAGAGAGATTAAGCATGTCTAAGTCACACATAAATCTAAAACATCTAAATATTGGGAGGAAGAAAACAAATCTTCCATGAAGTTTGATATCTAACAGGAAGTCTTAGCTAATGCAATGAGACAAGACAAAAGTAAACATATTAAAAAAGGAAAATATTTATCTTTATGCACAATAAATATTCATATCTATGTAGACATTTCTCCAATAGATTTCCAAAAAGAATAACTTTGGAAATCATGAACATATTTATTAAACCAAATAATTTTCTTTCTTTCACATCAATAATGTTTACTTTAATGGTGAAGATAAAAATGAGTGGCATTTAAGAAGACACCCCACAATTAATGTCCTTACTATTCAAATAAACACATAAGATATTTATATTTAAAGGTATCACTATTTGCAGAAGATATGATAGTATATATAAGAAACCCCAAACTCTGCCAGAGAACTTCTCCAGCTGATAAACAACTACAGCAAAGTGGCCAGATATAAAATTAACTCAAATAAATCAGTAGCCTTCTTTTATACAAATTATAAACAGGCTGAGAAAGAAATTAGGGACACAACTCCCTTCACAATATCTGCAAATAATAAAAAATATCTAACCAAATACGTGAAAGATATGTACGACAAGAACTTCAAATCTCTCAAGAAAGAATCAAAGAAGAGCACAGAAAATGGAGAGATCTCCCATGCTCATGGATTGGCCGAATTAACACGGAAAAATGGGCATCCTACTAAAGACAATCTACAGATCCAATCCCCATCAAAATCCCAACATGATTCTTCAAAGACATGGAAATACCAATATTCAAATTCATCTGGAAAGGCAAAAAAGAAAACAGAATAGTAAAAACAATACTTAACAATTAAAAGATGCCTGGGGAAATTAACATGCCTGACCTCAAGCTTTATTACAGAGCAATAATGATTAAAAAAAAAATCTGCTTGGCATTAGTACAGAGACAGACTTGCTGGTTAATGGAATAAAATTGAAGACCCCAAAATAAAACTAAACACTTATGGCCACTTGATCTTTGACAAGAAGTCAAACATTTACAGTGGAAAAAAGAAAGCATTTTCAACAAATGATGTTGGTCTAACTGGCTGTTGATATGTAGAAAAATGAAAATAAGACCATATTTGTCACTTTGCACAAAGCTCAAGTCCAAGTCGATCTAGGATATCAATGTAAAAACTGATACACTGAATCTAATAGAAGAGAAAGTGGAAACCATCTTGAACTCATTGGTACACGGGGAAAATTCTTATACAGAACTCCAATGGATCATTCTCTAAGAATTGATAAATCAAGAATTGATAAATGGGACTTCATGAAACTGAAAACCTTCTGCAAGGCAAAAGATATTGCAAATAAGACAAATTGGCAACCTACAAATTGGGAAATATCTTCACTAACCCAACATCTGATAGAGGGATAATACCCAAAATAAGTAAAGAGCTCAAAAATCTAATTACCAGAAAACCAAACAACCCAAACAAAAAATGGGGTACAAAACTAAACTGAGAATTCACAACAGAGGAATCTCGAATGGATGAGAAATATCTAAAACAATGTTCAAAGTCCTTAGTGATCAGAGAAATGCGTATCAAAACAAGCCTGAGATTCTACCTTACACAAATCAGAGTAGTTAAGATCAAAACCTCAGGCAACAGCACATGTGAGCAAGGATGGGGAGAAAGAGGAACTCTCCTCCATTGCTGGTGGGATTGCAAACTGGAACAACCACTCTTGAAATCAATTTGGAGCCTCCTCAGAAAATTGGAAATAGATCTACCTGAAGACTCAGTAATACCATTCTTGGTAATATACACAAAAGGTGCCCTACTATACCAAAGGGGCAGGTGTTCCACTATGTTCATAGCAGCCTTGTTTGTGATAGTCAGAAGCTGGAATCGACCCAGATATCCCACAACAGAAAGAGAAAATGTGGTTCATTTAGTCAATGGAATACTACTTAACTATTGAGAATTAGGAATTCCTGAATTTTACAGGCAAATGGATGAAACTAGAAAGTATCATCCTGAGTGAGGTATCTCAGGACCAAAAGGAAATGTATGTTCCGTACTCATTAATTAGTAAATATTAGCTCCCCTCCCCACCAAAAAAAGTGCCAAATACACAAGAGACAACCCACAGAACTCACAAAGGTCAACAAGCCAAAGGGCCCAAGTGAGGATATCACAGTCTCTCTTGGGAGGGAGAAGAAAGCAACCACAAGGGGGGAGGGAAGGACCTAGGAGGGAAAGGAAATTGGAGGTATGGAGAGGGGAACTTGATTGGGTATTAGGTGAAAGAAAAGGACTGAAATCCTTGAGGTTCAGTAGAAAGAATAGAAACATTCAACCTCAGGAGGTAGGATGTTGGGGGGGGACCCTCCAGAATGTACCAGAGACCTGGGAGGTGAGATACTCTCAGGATTCAAAGAGAGGGACCTTAGGTGAATTGGCCTACATTAGGGAGCGGGAACTTGTAGAGCCCACCTCCAGTAGAAAGACAAGGCATCAAGTGAGGGATGGGGGTGCCATCCCACATTCAAAACTCTGACCCATAATTGTTCCTTTCTTAAAGAACTGCAGAGATGGAAACAGAGAAGAACCTGAGGAAAAAAAGGTCCAGCGACAGGCCTAAAATGGGATCCAGCTCAAGGAGAATCCCAAAGACCTGACACTATTACTGAGGCTATGGAGCACTCACAAAAAAGGACCTATCATGACTGCTCTCTGAAAGACCCAACAAGCTGCAGAGTCAGATGCAGATATTTGCTCCCAACCAATGGACAGAAGGTGCTGACCCCTGTGGTTGAATTAGGGAAAAGCTGGAAAAGGCTGAGGAAGAGGGCAACCCTGTAAGAGGACTAGAAGTCTTAATTATCCTGGATCCCTATGAGAACATCAACCAGGCAGCATGCACTAGTTGATATGAGGTTCCCAACACATATAGAGCAGAGGACTGCCAGATCTGGGTTCAGTCAGAGAAGATGCAACTAACCCTCAAGAGAATGGAGGTCCCAGAGAATTTAGAGGTCTGGATGGGTGGAGGTTGGGTTGGGGTCATTCTCTTGGAGACAGGAGGAGGTATGGGATGTGGAACATTTGGAGGATGGACCGGGAAGGGAATAAAACCTGCAGTTTAAAATAAATAAATGAATAAATAAAAATATAAAACACTAACATGTTTGATAAAGATTATATGCTTGGAAAAGTACTATTACTGCTAACGTGTCATCATATGAGTTTTAAGCAAACATTACACATTTTTCTTATAAAATTTCTAGCAAGAATTTTGAAGATATTACCTATGATATATTTTAGGACTCTTAAAGTTAATATTGTAGCAAAGGTCTATCCTCACATAGATTTTTCATGGTGGGGGAATACCAAGTGTCCCTATCCATTCAGAGAAGCAGCATGGGGGATAGGGAAAGGATTGTGGTTAGAGGTAATTAGAAAGGGGGCAGTGAGAGAGATGGAAATTAAATAAGTAAAACATAAATTAATTAAATTTTAAATAGATAATGGTAAATATAAATTTTACAACAAGGCAAACTTTAAGATTTATATTATACTATCCAGTTTGCTTCTAAGACAATGTATTAGAAAGGGTGGCATATGTAATATTTCAATTGTAAAGTAATCACATTAACAGGAAATGCAGCCTCATACATAAATGAAACAGAAGGGATAATCTAGAAATAGAAATACACAAATGCAGCCATAGTTGGCCATTGATAGACTATATACAGAAAAGTAGTCCTTTAAGATTTCAGCAAACTTTAAACTTCCATTACCTGTTAGAGTAGCTGTCAAAACATCTTAACATAAGGCGCTTCTCATATATCTGTGATGGAATTGGTGTAAACAGACCTATTATGCTGACAATCTCATAAAGGAATAGCAATGGCAGATAAAATTATAAGCATATCTCATTTTGTTAGGCCTTGCTTTATTGAACTTTACATAGTCATTTTAAGTGGAAAGTTTCTGCCAATCTTGCACAAAGTTTATCCGTACCATTCTGGTAATAACATGTCTTATGTTGTGTCTCTGTGTCATGCTTAGCAATATTTTTAATATTTAAAGATTATTTCATTATAACTAGATGAGTTCAAATGAACACATGGGAAGATGAATTTAGTCAGTAAATGAGAATGTTCTACTTATACATTGTATCTGACTAGATATTTCTATATATGTCTCCTTCTATGTGAATTTCACTATTTATTGAGATTAAGTGATGCTAAAAATAGACTGTTTCATAAAACTATAAAGCCCTCTTATGTATTAAAGAGAAAAGGAAGTCACCAGTCTATATTTTGTATAAAAATATAGAAATTATTAAATGTAGTGAGAAATGTAAGTGTTGAAAGTCATGGCAGCCTGCATCATCTAAATATTTCTGTAGGTAAACATTTAGGTCATTAGGAGAATAAAATATATTCTAAGTAGGTATAGCCAAGTATTATGACATTATATCAAATTAGAGATATGCATCATTCAAGAGATGGTCAGGAGAGATATGGCTTTAATGCTATAAATGATCAGGATATATTTTCTTTTAAAGTTCTGTTTTAGGCTATGAATTGATGAATCCTTAATAATAGTACAAGGAATATAGTAGATCTTCAAGAAAAAAAAAAGGTTGTAGTTTGGGAGACAGGGAAGTATCTACTGGAAAAAAGCACTTACCATATACCCAGCATTCACTTAAACATTTGTACATGCTTACTTAAACCTATAGGGGCAACGATGGAAAAAAGGATATCTGGAGCTACCTGACTATTCTAGATGAAGTAAAGAGCTCCAGTTTCAGAGAGACCCTGTCTCAAGTGGATAATAAGGATAGTGATGGAGAAAGACACCCAATAACCTCTTCCTGTCTACCTATTACTGTGTACCTATTCATGTACTTAATGTACACATATTGTTGCATGCACCAATACAAACACACACACACACACACACACACACACACACACACACACACACGTAGGGTAGTGGTCTGTGCAGGTAACTGAAGCTCAGTCAAGTAATAGGCCTAGAACCCTGGAGCCCTAGTGAGCATATTTTGCCTGCAGGGGGCAGAAGGAATTCAGCTACAACTCCTGAATCTTTGGCTCCTGTTTCAGTCACAACCACTCACAACTGCCCCACAGGAGATGTGTGCTCTATCAAGCAGACAATGTCTCAAGCTCCCAGCCTTCTAGCTGGATCCTACCCCCAGTCATCTGACCACAGCCAGGCATGTCATGCCCCACAGATAGTGATGCCCCATACAATTATAAAGGGCCATTTGCCCCCTCTTCCTTCTCTTGCCCTTTGTCTCCCCTTTTGCTTCTTTTCTTCCTCTCTTGCTCTCTTGCCCTCTCCTTCCTCTCTCTTTCTCTTTGTTTCCTCCCTTGCCTTCTTCCTCTCTTTCTTGCTCTTTGTTGTCTCTCTTACCTTCTTGCTCTCTGGCTTCCTTTCTTTCCTTTCTCCCTCTTTCTCCTCATCTCCTTCCTCTCCTTTCCTTCTCTCTACTTGACCAGCCTATTTTCTATTTCCTATAAAAAAAATATCTCATTTATACATTGCTTCCCTTTTGACTAACACACCCCGCCACAGAGCTCAGCAGCAGAGAGAGAGCTCCAGGATTCAGCAGCGAACTACCAGAACACCCTCCCCCCAAACACACACACACAGAGACACAATGGTAGGCTGCTAATGAATAAAAATGGGAAATTTATGTGAGCAATTAGCTCGACATAGCAATTTCTTCTCACAAATTATTTCAAATGTACATTGTCTAAAATCATCAGAGAACAAAGTTCTATGTATAGGAACTTTTCTGTTCTTCTAGTTGACTGTGCTTTGGTGAGCTTTTAGAATTGGGCCAGTGATGAATGATATCCTTGAATATAAATTAAAGAATCTTCACTTTTATTGATTCCATTATTCTTATATTATAATCTAATATATTTTATTGGTAAGATTACAGTTGTAAGAGAGTTTGCTTTCTACGGTATGATGTATTTTAAATGAAAAATTAAAACAAGAAAATAATACAAATTAAATGCATTGCTCAAAAAGAAGATGAAATTACTCAAGTATTTTCTAATTTATATTGAAACCAGTATATCCACTATTTACTTTACTTACTAAAAATTAAAAAAGAAAATTAAACAATATTTACTTGAACACAGGGTAACTCATGCATTCTGTTATTTAAAATCTGATGCTACTTTTTCCTATAATAAAATACACAGTAAATTATCAAAACCAGTAAAAACTATACATTTTACTTAAATTCAATTGATTTCTACTTTGAAGTGGCCACTTAAATATCAACAGTTAAAGTCCTCTTGCTTACAAAATTCTAAATGAAGTCAGATAACACTGGAAAAAGAATTTCCTATTTATGATAATATAGTATTATGTTAATATTTCATTCTATAGCTTAACATATTCCATTTCACTTTTCTTTTTCTTATATCCTTCAAATACTGTGGTGTTTGAGGGCAAGTACAGTGTTTTATTCATCATGTTTTCTCTTGATCATAGCATATGATACTCTGCAGAAGAAAAGTAAACAATGTCTAAATTTTCTGTGGTCTTTTTCACTCTTTCCCAATTATAAAATACTCATTTGAAGTAACATAGAGATTAATTTGTCAAATTTAACTCAACATTTATTCAAATAAAAGTTGAATTCTGGGAATAATTTTGAAGTTTTATTTGTATTTTAATTAAGAAGATCAGCATCATTCTGGATTTAATCACATCTGTTTTTTTAAAGAATTTCAGTAATTGATTTGTAACTCATGTGTTTTCTGAATTGGAAAGAGGACTTTGAACCACTTATATAAACATACAATAGACTGGGATCTTGAAAGCCTGATTTTTACATTCTCATTCAGCTTGTTCCTAGTTACTCTGTTTTAATTCATATACTCTGGTATCCTTTTTTATGACTTTCATATTTTCATTGACTTCTGGATTGTTTTTCTTTAGATAGTACAAAAGATTTAGAGAGTTAAGGAGCAATAGAGAAAGACAGACACAGAGAGAGACAGAGAGGGAGATAGAGGGAGGGAGGGAGAAACACAGAGAGAGACAGAGAAAGAATGGAAGAGAGAGACAGAGAGAGTTAGTAGATATGAAGGTAAGAATATATGCAAGGAGTTAAGAGAAGGAAAGAATACAATCTAAAGACAACCTATGAAGAAACTTCTGTAAGTAATATTTAAAAGAAAGCAAAAGCTGGTATATTTTATAGACATTTTAACATTTAAAAGAAATGGATGCTCAATGACATGCAAAATTGCTTATGCTCTAATTATAGTTTATTCAATTATGTAATTGTTGTTTGTTTATTATTTATCACACATACAGGCCAAGGCTATGCTACTACATCCCTAAGCTCAAAGAAATATAACATCTATGTTTACTTCAAACTATAAAATTCTGCATGACAAATGCATGATTAGTATATAAAATATTTATAAGCTCTTGGACTGGTAAAACATTAGTACATAGAAAAATATGGAATTCAAATAATTCAACAATAAAATAGAAAGCCAAAATCCCCATAAAAATAATTGCACTTTACAATAATCATTTCCCAATAAAGATATGCAAATAAATGTTATGTATAAGACAAACTATTTAATACCAAGGTATGACAATCAAAATTGCAATGTAATAACATAAAGCAATTATATCTATTATAACAAAGAAATATTTGAAAATGTTGAAGGGGGCTCTGAGAGAAAGGAACATGGATACACTGTAAGCCAGTAGAGAAACTGTGTAAAATACCATCGTTTCCTCAAAGAACTTATAACTAACACATGAACCCAATGCTGAGTATATATACTTCTGTCTTGCTAGTTATTTTTCTATTGCTGTGAACAATATCATGACCAATGCAACTCA
>JADRCD010103958.1:0-16215 GCA_019843815.1 Montemys delectorum | reverse complement strand
AGGGATTTGAAGTTCTTGTTGAAGAGATCTTCCACTTGCTTGGTAGAGTTACACCAAGATATTTTATATTACTTGTGATTATTGTAAAGGGTGTTGTTTCTTTAACATCTTTCTTGGCCCATTTATCATTTGTATAGAGGAAGGCTACTGATTTATTTGAGTTAACTTTATATCCAGCCACTTTGTTGAAATTGTTTATCAGCTGTAGGGTTTTCTGATAGAATTTTTAGGGTTGCTTGTGTATATTATCATGTCATCCACAAATAGTGATACCTTGACTTCTTCCTTTCCAATTTGTATCCCTTTGACCTCCTTTTGTTGTGTAATTGCTCTAGCTAGAACTTCCAATACTTTATTGAATAAACAAGGAAAAAGAGGGCAGGATTGTGTTGTCCCTGATTTTAGTGGGATTGCTTCAAGTTTTATTTGATGTTAGCTTTTGGTTTGCTGTATATTGCTTTTATGTTTAGGTATGTACCTTGAATTCCTGATCTTCGCAAGACTTTTAACATGAAGGGGTGTTGGATGTATTTTGTCAAAGGCTTTTTCAACATTTAACGAGAAGATCATGTGATTGTTTTCTTTGAGTTTGGGTATATAGTGGAGATGTAGATGGATTTTGGAATATTGAACCATCTCTGCATCTCTAAGATGAGGCCTTCTTGATTGTGATCAATTGTTTTGATGTGTTCTTAGAATGGGTCTTCAAGAATTTTATTGGGTATTTTTGCTTTGATACTTATAAGTGAGATTGGTCTGAAGTTCTCTTTCTTTGTTGAGTCTTTGTGTGCGTGGTTTGGTGTCAGTGTAACTGTGACTTCATAGAATGAAATAGGTAGCATTCCTTCTGTTTCTATTTTGTGAAATAATTTGAGAAGTATTGGTATTAGATCTTCTTTGAAGGTCCAATAGAATTCTTCACTAAAACCATCTGGCCCTGAACTTTTTTGGTTGGGAGACTTTAATGACTGGTTCTATTTCCTTAGGGGGTTGTGGGACTGTTTAGATGGTGATAAAAACCATATGGTATTGGTACAGAGACAGGCAGGTAGATCAGTGGAATAGAAATGAAGACCCAGAAATAAACCCATAGACCTATGGTCACTTGAACTTTCACAAAGAAGTCAAAACCATACAGTTGATAAAAGAAAGCATTTTCAACAAATGGTGCTGGTAATTGTCAGTCTGTATGTAAAAGAATGCAAATTGATCCATTTTATCCTCTTATACAAAGCTCTAGTCTAAATGAATCAATGACCTCCTCCACATAAAACCAGAAATGCTGAATCTAAGAAGAGAAAGTAAGATTGAGCCTTGGACACACCAACACAGGAGAAAATTTCCTGAACAGACCACCAATGGCTCATGCTCTAAGATCAACAATAGACAAATGGAACCTCATGAAACTGAAAAGCTTTTGTAATGCAAAGGACACTTTGCATTACAAAAAGGCAATCTTTGGATTAGGAAAAGATCTTTGCCAATCCTCCACCCAACAAAGGCTAAAGTCCAAAATATACAAAGAACTCAAGAGAATATATTCTAGAAAACCAAATAACCCAATGAAAAATAGAGTGCAGAACTAAACAAGGAATTCTCAACTGAGGAATCTCCAATGACTGAGAAGCTGCTAAAGAAGTATGCAACATCCTTAGTTATCAGGGAAATGCATATGTAAATGACCCTGAGATTCTACCTTATACCAATCATAATGGTTAGATAAAAAACTCAGGAGACAGTAGATACTGGCAAAGATGTGAAGAAAGAGGAACAATCCTCCATTGCTAGTAGGATTGCAAGCTGGTACAACCATTTTGGAAATCAATCTGGTAGTTCCTCAGAAAATTGGAAATAGTTCTACCTAAAGACCCAGCTATATCAATACTGGGCATCTTTATATACCCAAAAAATGTTCCAACATATAGCAAAGACACATGTTCCACTATGTTTATACCAGTCTTATTTATAATAGCCAGAAGCTAGAAATAACCCAGATGTTCCTCAATGGAAGGATGGGTACAGAAAATGTGGTGCATTTACACAATGGACTACTATTCAGCTATTAAAAATGGCAAGTTCACAAATTTTGCAGGCAAATAGATGAATTAGAAAATAGCATCCTGAGTGAGTTAACCCCGACCCAAAAGAACATACGTCTTATGTACTTACTGATAAATGGATATTAGTCCATAAGGTCAGAATATCCACATTGCAACTCACAGAACATATGAAGCTTAATAAGAAAGAAGCCCAAAGTGTGGATGCTTGAATCTACTTAGAACGGGGAATAACATAATCAAAGGAGGCAGAGGGAGGAAGAGAACTAAGTGGTAGAGGAAAGAAGGATGAAAAAAGGCAGGGTAGGGTCAGTTATGGAAAGGAAAGAATTCGAGAAAGTCAGGACAGTGAATAGAAATATATAGCCGTAGAGGGTTACAAGGGGGGGGGCACTAGAAAGTCCCAGATGCCAGGAATTCCAGAGGCTCCCAGAACACAATGGGGATGACATTATCTGAAATACCCAACAGTGAGGAGATAGCACCTGAAGAGACCACCTCCAGTAGATTGACATGACCCACATTTGAAGAGTGGGGTCATTCACCCATCTCAAAATTTTTAACTCAGACTTGTTCTTTTCTAAAGGAAAAGCAGGGACAAAAAGTGGAACATAGACTGAAGGAAAGGTCATCCAGGGACTTCACCACATTGGGAGCCATCCCATCTGCAGACATCAAACCCTGACACTATTGCTGATGTCAAGAAGTGCTTGCAGACAGGAGACCAGTAGGCTGTCCTTTGAAAGGCTCTGCCAGCACCTTACTAAGACAGATACAGATACTCACAGCCAACACTGGACTCAGCCAGGGAACCTCAATGGAAGAGTTATGGGAATGACTGAAGGAACTGAAGGGGATTGCAACTACATGGGAAGAACAACAATATCAACTAACCTCAGAGCTCCCAGGGACTAAATTACCACCAAAGTGTATACAGGGTAGAGTCCATGGCTCCTGCTACTTATGTAGCAGAGGACTGTCTTATCTGGCATCAATGGGAGGGGATGTACTTGTCCCTGTGGAGGCTTCTTGCCCCAGAGGAGCTTACTGCTAGAGGGATGAGGCTGAAGTGGGTGGATAGGTAGGGAAGCACCCCCTTCAAGCCAAAGGGTATGGGGGGTAGGAGCTTTGTGGAGGATAGACTGAGAAACAGGACATTTGAAATGTAAATAAATAAAATAATTAATAAAAAGGGTTAAAATTCAGGAAATGAACTACTTACAACATACCCCAAATTTGTTTAGAAGCTCTAATAATATTTTAGGTTTTGACCAAAATTATTACAAAACTCTAGATATGTTTGATTTGTACTTATTCCTGGAATTTCATTATAAAAGTTCATAGAGCTGGACTGACATCTATTAACCACATGGACACTCTCAGCTCATTTTTTTCAGTTTCTTTTGCAGGCATGAGATGCCATGTAGACTGGAACCTACAGAGGACTGGGTGCTACTTTGAGATAATCATCTCCTGTCACCTTGTCTGTCACTGTCTTTATGTGTCTATGTCTTCTTCCCATGATTTTGTACTTTCTTATAAGGCAAAACAATGCAGGTTTCCAGACTTGAGTTAAAATTGTTGCTTGTAAACTCTGAGTAATATGTTCATAAGCACTTTTATAAAATTAGAATTCAGAATGAGAACAGAACATAGCTAATAGACCTAGTATTTCTCAAGGAGTCAGTTGCTTAAACAAGTGCTTAATGAAGTCCACCTCCTATTTTCTTATTCCTGATGGACTTTCCTGGGAGAACCCATTGTTTGTAGTTTGGTTAATTTGTCAGAACCCTGAATATACGGTTAGATAGAGATACATTTACTCAAGAGACTTTATAGGACATTTGATGAAATGTGAGATTAACACTTGACAGATGACAAATTATACCAGATGTGTCTCAGAGTTTTTCAATGAAAAAATAAGAAACTGAAGGAGAAGCACAAGGAAGATGAGCAGAGGAAGTGGCAAGAGAATGCTCACTGGAGAGTATGAATGGACTTTGCAAGACAGAAAAAGAAAAGCATATCAAATAGAGGTTAGAATCTGAATGAAAGCTTGGAGGTGCAATAAAATGAATGGCAGGAGAAAAGAAAGACAATTCAACACAAGCACTAAGATAAAAGTTTAGAGTACTAAACTAAAGAGCTCATGAATCAGGGACTGGGGCCATGGAAAAAGTATCAGAGCTGGCCAGTGGCTTGAGAAGTATGGCAGCATCGGGCTAACTCAGCAGTAGAGAAGAGTAGGGCTTAGTGGCAGGTGGTCATTTCTTTCTTGTCTCTCATGACTTCTTGGTATTCCAGGGTCCTGGGTTAGGATGTGGAGGCTTCCAACTCAAGTATCAGTTCTTAAAAATCTGCATGATAGCCCAGCTCATCTAGAACACCTAGCCATTGGTACAAGACTACAAAGGAGTCAGATACAGGTGCCATGTAATGTTCCAGGAGACTGCTGCTTCTCCCAACTTCATGCTTGGTACAGCTCTTTTGTAAAATGAATTACATGTTTTTATAAGAATTCACTTAAGACACACACAAAGAACTGGAAAATGATGACTTAGAATTTAGAAAGATTAATGACGGAAATGGTCAATGATAGACCACGGTTGAGATGCAAGAAGAACCCTGACCATCATGGTAGCTGTGTTTAATTTCCCAATATCAACACCACTTCAATTTTCTAATTTATTTGTTTGTTTCCTTTGCAGTGCTAGGGATTGACCCTGGGCATACTTGTTGCTATGCTAACAATCAACATCATGGACTTCCAATTTTCCTATACTTTAACATAAGTTAATACATTGCAACTGTATGGGCTCCCAGGGATATTAGTGGCATAAATTTGACACAAAAAAAATGTTACTGTGGTAGGGAGTTAGTCCTACATAGCCTGGATTCCTTTTCAAAAATCAAAACACTGTTTAGAATATTGGTATTATGCTAGGAGCTGAAGTGGTTTTGGCACTAATGAACCCACTTATCATTCCATAACTCTACAGCAATTCTAGAGCACGGACACCTCATTATAAGTGGCACAATCCTTAATTCCCATTCAGGGACAGGTAGGATTTATGTGATTTTTTTTTGACACATGGTATTTTAATTCTTGATTATAGAATGTCACTGGATTTTGAGTTATTTCTTCTATGTAAAATATTTATTTAGCTATCTCTTCTGCAGAAACAATTCATTTTAATATATACCTGCCAGTCAGGTGTATTCAGTAGATTCAACAGCTATGCATGACTCAAGCTACCTTTCAAGTGGACAGATATTTTTGTTCCTTCCTAATCCTCAGTAGACAACCTGTGCTTAAATGATGAAGTCATTCAATCTAGATTACCAATTGGAATTGCATTAATTCACAACACCAGGAAATAAAAAATTAGGGTTGCATTTAGCTTTAAAATGTCTTGAAGATGACAAAGGCCATGGTATTTCTTTCTTCATGGGTCAGAGTAATTTTAACGTTCACATTTTTTGGAAGTGAAAGGTTTTTATCACCTATATCAAGGCTCATGAACATTCAGTGAATGCAGAACTCAAGTCAGGCTATAAGAAAGACAGTGCTGTATTGTGATGACCTCATGGGTCAATACACATCTAGAAGACTTTTCTCTGTTCCCACAACATACATACTTAGGAAATACACTCAGACTTCCATCTCTGAACAAATCAAAACACAGGTGCTTAAAAGAACAGTACCAGTCCAAGGTAGGCTGTGTGCTGCCCAGTCCATACCCTCCCTGGGCAGCTGAGACAGTACTGTAAGAGAGTCTTAGGTTAACAGGTTTTGGTCACAAAGGCAATTTTGTTGACAAATGCAGACATGGGCAGGATCTCTCTGCTGTGGAAATACTACCAGCCTACTTTGAGCAGTCCTTTTTCACATAAGGCTTGGGGTAAAGGACTGATGACATCTCAATTTTATACATAATTAATGAGCCATTTTCTTCAATGCATCAAAGCAGTTTTCTTGACTGTGCACAGATATCATTGATGCTAAGCCTCAGATCCTGACTTTTCTCACACCCCACACAAAATGTGTCTTCACAGGTCTGCAGACCACAGTTCATCAATACTGCGTGCAGACAAAACTGACTTAAGAATTCAAGCTTCTGTCTCCACTAACATTGGCTGGTAGAAGCCACGTTGGAGAAGAAAGATACGGGTAAAAAGTTTGAGCCACTGTGCAGGTACTCAATGACTAATGCTCCAATCTCAGGAGGAAGCGGGCTGTGGGGAGAGCTGACTATGCTGTGAATAGGACCAGTCCCTCCTGGGGATAAGCATGCTTGCTGTCAAGGGAAGCATAAGCTGTGGGTAGAAATGGAAGGAGATTGTGAAGGCATACAACAACAACATGACCCTGCCAGGACAGCTGTGGCAGTAGGGACAGAGCAGAGTGCCTCCTAGAAAAAAGCAGCATGAAGGTGAAATGAACCAGACCTAGTTAGCAGAAGAGACAACAGTCACCCATAGGTACTAGGCAGATGGCAAAGGGCTAGTTTCCTTAATGCCATCACACCCTGAGACTGATTTATCGATGTTGTTTTTTGTTTAAATGTATGGACAGTTCTTTCCTTTATCCCATTCAACACTGTTTATGCACATGGCTACTCCTTTCAGTTTAGAAAACACTTCTATTTATCATCTGAATTATCATTCTCTGCAAGAATGAAAAGCAACTGACATACCACCCCAGACATCAAATACATGTGACAGAAACCTAATTAAATCTCAGCAGGCACAGACAGAGAGCAGAAGATATCTTCTCTGTCTCTGGGTAGCTGGATAAAAATGGTGGTGAAGCTCAGGCCATGGCAACTTTAACCAGAAAGCATTCAGAGAAGACTATGTGGGGTGAGGAGAGCAGCATGGACCTCTGTCCTGGATCATCAAAGCTAATCTGAGCCCAGGAAGTGAAAAGGTGGCAGCTTTTAGGAGAACATCTATCATCCCTTCCCTTTTCTTTTTATCTCCAAGACCATCCAGCCTCTTCTCTAACCAAGGATGGAATATTATATATGATATTAAACAGGGACCAGCTACTTTCTCATTCACTGTATTATATTCCATATGCTGGGGAGTGTCTCATTATTAGGTGGTCGAATCTCCTTATCACTGAAACCAGTGCTTTTTTTACACACACTAAAACAGTTCATGTCATGGTCAATTTCTGACAATACATGGAAGCCAGCCAACATTCACTTCACTATGAGACCATACTGTCAGTGCATCGAGCATCTTAAAAGGACTAAAAGTGGACACAGTATCACCTGTGGCGAAGACAACATTCCTGGAGACCAGACGGTGCTCCACAATGGAGAACTGTGGGAGCTCGATCCTTTCCACGCCAGTGACAGCCTTGTCCCCGCCACGCCAGTAAAATTCAATGTCATCGGTAGTGTAGCCATCTATCAGGAGAGAGAAGCAGGAACATGGTGGATAGGAGGCACTGTGACTAAATGGCAATGTATATCCCAAGAACTTATTTTTGGTACAGAGAAGTAATAGCTTTATTAGATTTAAAGAATTATTTAATGTGCACGTCTGTAAGGAATGTAAATAAATTAGCTTTCAGGTGTCTCTGTGTAACCTCAGCAGTGTAATTTGAACCAGGATAGTCCTGAAAGGCAGAGAACTAGGATTCTGGGAGATGAGAGCTTGGACCGGAGTTCTGAGTGACATCGCAATCATGTGGACATCATCTAGTTGAGGATTTCCACACATCTTTACGGCCAAGAGTACGATGCCAGGGGAAAGCAGGTATGGAGATTCAGGAATAGCTACAGAGACTAAGGGCCCACTTTTCCAATCAGAGTCTAGTGTCAAGAGTTCTTTTAAGGTGCCTGCCCATTTTAGAAATGCCCTTTGCTGGGAGACACCTGGCCCAGATACACTGGCATAGGTGTCCTCCTCACAAAGAGAGTGCTAACAATAAGGACTGTATCTCTCACCCAGTTCTGGGGACAGTTCTCATATTCACCTGAAAGACAGGCAGTGCTCCTTGAGAATGAGAGAGTCAATGAGAAACAAAGGACAGTCTTATCTCACCACCCAGGAGTCACCCAGAAGATCACAGCAAATTGTATATTTATTTCCAGCTCTCTTTGTTTTTTTTTTTAATTTTTCATTGTTTCTATTCTTCCTCTCTTCCTTCATCTCCCCTCTCTTCTTCCTTTAATTCTTCCTCCATCCTCCCCTTCCTCCCTTTCAACCTTCTCTCTACCCTCATTCCTTCCCTTCCTTCCTTTCTTCCTTGTCTTCTTGTTTCTCCCTTGAGTCAGATCTCATGACCCAACACCAGATGACCTAAACCACCTATTAAGTGATGGGACCACAGACCACCACAACCAATTTGATTTTTCAATTAGATCAATAAAACACAAATCTGATTTAAAAATATATCATTGCAATGCAATAGAATTTTGTGTTTGAACACATACAAAACAAATGTATCCAGTGCTTTCATAGGCCAGGACCTCAGCTTTTGCAATGTTCATTATGTTCCTAGAGCAATTTGCTGTCCTCTAGATAGACCACGGTGTGGCATCTACCATTTAGCACCTCTTTCTGTCTTCCCCATCTGATAATTCCTTCTCTAATAAAATACTCACCTGATTATGCCACTCCTTTATACAAAGTCCTCAACTGCTTTCTATTCAATGGAAAAACAAGCCCAAACTTCTCCCAAAGATCTCAGGAACTTAGAAGACGAATCCCAATGTGATGCTCCTCCCTCTCCTATTACCATGCTAGGTAAGCATGCCTCTTACTACTCAGAGCAGCTCCTTTGCCCAGACCAGCTGTGTTCTCTGCAGAAACCTTTCTCAGGTGTTCAAACAGCCCAGCCACCTCCAGGTCACAAGATTGACTGAAAGCTCCCTTCAGAAGCCCTCCATGAGTTCCCATCTCCCGAACAACTCCACAATCACCCACAATTCTTAGACTTCAAAACACTTATTGCTATTTTTGCCTGCTTCACATCCCTCTGGATCATATACTCCAGGTTGGAAAGCATTTTGTCTCTGTGCTCTTCATGCCTCTGTACTTTCAACAGTTCAAGCACAGGATCAGAGTGCAGCTCTATGGCAGAGTACTTGTTTCACACATGTGAAGCCCTGGGTTTAATTCCAGAAACAGAAAACAAAATCGAAGCTAAACATCAGTGCTGGCATACAGTTGAATCCTGCAAAGTATGTGAGGGATAAATTAATGGATCAACAAATTTATACTCAGCTGGAAAACAAAGCTACCCCTTTCCCACTCCACTCCTAGTGCACAGAAGCCAGCAGAAAGGAATTCCTTGCTTGTCCTCAGACACTTTCAGCCTGGATTTCTGCAGGACAAGTTATCTGTTACCCAAGAAATCTCTTTTGCCCAACCCCTGCTGAAGTCGGGTCACACTGCAATGACGGCAACACTCAGAGGTGTGTGCAGAGGTCTGTGCAGGCAGTTGGAGCTGAAGCTGCTTCCTAAATAAAAGCTTGCATTCACTTCCTAAAATGTCCATAGTCTCAGCAGAGCCACAGCCTCTAGCCAAACAGAAGACATTTGACTTCCTAGGATAACCCTAGGAACGGTAGGGATCACCATTTTTCCTCTGAGCCTTCGAAGCTCATGGCCATTATCCTCAAAAGCTCCAATTTTGTATCATTGCATGTGACTCTATATTCCTGATCTCTGAATTCATAGATATCAGGAAGTACAGACATTGATCAGTATAGCAGAGAAGGGGACAGTATGGCCAACTGTGGCCCCCACTCTGTACTCCCTCATGGTGCTTAAGTTCCATACACCCTCCACCACAAATACTTCCAGTGACACCACAAAAGCAAAGTTACTTAACCACCCAAATCTCAGTAGAACACCGGTTGAGATAAATACTAAAGCAGGCTGTGATAGACTCAGTACAAACACTTGTTGAGACTAGTAATAAGGCAGTTTGTGACAGGTCAGGATCAATAGGGGGCACTGTTCAGGCAGCAGAAGGCACATCTTGTTAGATGTTAGCAATACAGCTTCAATTCTCCCGTAGAGGTACACAGCACTGAATTATCAATAAGGCATCTAAACACTCCTTAAATTGAAGAAAATTTCCAAGATGCAGAAATGGCCAGCTTGTAAGGCTATGATTCGGTTGGGAAATGAGTTTCACTCCAACTGCCCAGGGTCTCAGCAGTCCAGCCACTCAAGCATGATGAAGTAGATTGTAAGAAAATTGCATCTCAGTGTTTGCTCTGTTCTTGCTGAATGGTTTGAGATAGGGGACATTTGTTTTCTCCTATTTCAGCTCAGAAAACAGACTGTCTAATCAGATTAGAATAAAGTACTCTTTTGTACTGACTTAGACACACACACACACACACACACACACAGACATGCACACACACAGACACACACACTCAAACACACACACATACACTCATGTCTTTCAACCTTTTTGCTTCTCTCTTGCTTTCACTTCCTCTTTTTGTATCTCTATCTTTCTCTGTGTTCACAGTGAAATTGGTCCTCTAATACTTTGTTTTGTTTTGTGTCTTGAGAATGATACCCATGATCTGTGTGTAGAACACAAGCATTCTACCATTGAATGTGTCTCCCAGCATAATTTTAAGATAGCTACAAGTATTAAAAAAAATTATTGTAAGTGTTTTGGTATACATGCTAACTTACAATGACAACAACTACAAAAAACTTAAAATTCAAAAGACAAGAAGAGGAAGGCAGACTCGAATACACACAGCTTTCAATTTCCAAGGTGCAGTTTTGCTCATCCAGTGGATATCTTCTGAGATCCATCATGCATGCTGCTGTCGTGGTGATCCTGAAATACATAGCAGGGGTGGCATTAGAGATGTGCTAAGGAATGGAGGAGGGAAATTGCTTCTAAACAGACATAAGTCACATACACATAAGCCCTTCTTCCCAAAGTCCAGCTGACCAAGGCCTCCCTCAAGGTATACTGAGAATTTTGAATGCGTAAGAAATTCCTTGATTGCATGATCTGAATATACTAAAGATCAGTTTTATCAAGGAAACTAAATCATGCTTAATTTTACTTCCCTTACCTGTTCTAAAGTGACAAGTAAAATGTATACATGTTAATGGTGTGTGGAGTAAGATTTAGAAGTATTCATGCATTATAGAATAAAACAAAGGAGTGCACTCCATATATAATCCAAAACTAAATGAATTTTTCTACATCGTATAATTATTTAGCCTAGTGTTCCATCCTATTCATTAGAACTGAGTCTATAATTGAGGTTATTACCTTCTACTACCTGTTTTCTAATTTCACCTCTCCCAAACAACCTGAAGTCATATGCCCGTGCACCCACATATACATTGGTAAGGGCATTGTACTAAGCAGCTTCCTACTCCTTGTCATACATACTATGTAGAGTTGGAATAACAATTGTGGAAACCGGAGGGGGAAGTCTGAATAAGTCCAGGAGTAGGTACTTCCTGCCAACAACTGTTTCTGACATGTAGTACTTATTTGGATCTTCCCATTTTGCTGTAATAATGATCATTTTTATATAATTAACTTGATAAATAATGTAAAATATTGTCAGGAGCCATCAGGGAGAAGTTAAAGATTAGCATGTGATCTTCTTGAGACGGATACGCATTGGACTAAAATCTAGGACAAATTTCCTACAGCAGGCAAGGCCCATAAGTCTCCTGCTATAAATATGCTTCTTATTATTATTAAATATATATAACAATCACTAGGTGTTAGGCCACACTTTTGAGCAGATGTCTGCAGAGCAACGAAGATGTAATGTCTCCTAGTGATGCTACATAGAAAAATAAATGATTCCTTAATTTTTACTGATTATCCGATAAGAACAATTTCTGATAGTCAAAACTGCATTGAGAATGCTGCCCGTCATGAGTTAATGGTTTCTAAGAGAGCAAGCAGGCATCTACTACCAAGAGCACATTCCAAGAGGTTGTAAAATAAAAAATAAATAAATAAAAAAACAAAAACAAAAACAAAAACAAAAACAAAACATTAACCAAGCTCATAAAAAGGGAACTGAGGAGTTGCTATATAGATGCAAGGACAGAAGATAAAATATTGACTGGGTTTGTCTATACAAACTTCACTAATATGTTAGCCATGAAACTAACATGTTAGACAGAACTGAACACAAAAAGAACTTAGAAGGCATTAGAAGTAAGAGCATTGTTACATCGGAGCAGGAGGAGAGAGCAAGATTAGAAGAAGAATGCAGAGTGGAATAATTTAAGGTTCTATAGAGCTGAAGGGTTTGCAGCCCCTTAGGACCAACAACAATTACTAACTAGTACCCTCAGAGCTCCCAGGGACCCAACCACCAATCAAGGACTATACAGGGTGGGATTGAATGTACTGGCAGCAGGTGTATAGTAGAGGATTGCAAATTTGATCATCAATAGGAGTAAAGGACCTCGGCCTTGTGAAGGTTTTGTGCCCCAGTGTAGGGGAATGCCAGGGCCCATAAGTGGGAGAGGGTGGGGTGGCAGGCATGGGGAGGGGGGAGGCAAAAGGGGTTTGTTCTTGTTGTTTTTGTTTGTTTGTTTGTTTTTTGGAGGGGAACCTGGGAAAGGGAAAATTTACATGTAAATAAAGAAAATATCTAATAAAAAAAAAGAAGGAAAAAAAAGAAACTATCAGGCAACTTAAAAAATTAAGAGTGCAATACAGTAAGAAAGAGAAAAAGAAGAAGAAGCTGTAAAGAGAGGAAAAGGAGCAGGCGAGCTTCTCCTAACCATGGGGTAGAATAGGTCTTTTCTTAATAGCAAGTCAGGCTTAGTCATCCGAGAGAGAACAAAGCTTTCTTCTAATAGACTTGGTTTTAATTCATTTAGAAATAATAGAGTAGAAGCTTTCTCTTTCTCTATGAAATAAAGATTGGAGCTTATTTTTGATCCAGAATGAGGGAGTTTTTTCTGCAATGGTGCTTGGTCTTTTGCTCCATATACATATGTAAATATGGATGTGTATGTGTATAAGTGTGTAATTATGATAGTATAAAATCTGGGCCCAACTCATTTGTGTGGAGTTTTAAGAATATGTATGCATGAATCTGTATATGAATTTATGTGACTTTAGTCCATATTTGCTTGAGTAAAATCTGTGAGCGTGATTCTCTTCTCCTGGTTCAATGAAAGTTTATTACTCCAAACTCTCCCCTAACATGACAAGTGAGAGGCATCTGGGCAAGAGGCTCTAGCAATTAATCCATTCCTTAATCCCCTGCTGTTTTAAGATGAAGTGTTAATGCCAGAGACTGCAGCTTCTGGCCTGAGAGGAACTCAGACAGGCAGGTCAACTACTGCAGCAAGGTGAATTAGACTTAAGACAGGGAAACATTTCATTATTATACAGCAGTCTTAAATATCCTGCCCCCACCTATGCTCATCCCCATTGGCTTGCCTTCAAGGGAGAACCAGAAAGGAAGAAGAACAGCCAGGATATGTCCCCGAGCAAAATATGTGTTCACTATTTTCCATTCTTTAGGAGAAACACTTAGAAAAGCCATGACTGTCGAGAAAGCTTGCATGCTATAATAGGAAAGAATACAAGTGAGGGGTCTCTGAAAGATCAGGATCTGTTCGGCTGGAGGAGAAAGAACAGTTGGGGTAAAGGAAGGTGTGGGAACAAGAAGAGAGAGGCAAGGTTGTACAGCACAGCAGAGACTCTCTCTTAACTCAGGCTGGGTAAGTAACTTGATTGACTGAGGGAAACTTGCATCATTGAGCTCTAGCAGAAATGAGGACAGCTTCAGATTCCAGAGTTGAGAGCTCAAGCCCATTGAATGGATTTGGTTGAGTTTGATAAGCCCCAGTGGCATTATGGGCTTTATATTTGCAATTCCCAATTCTCCCATATATGTCTTGATGTGTAACTTTCTGTCTCTCTCCTCTCTTCTCCCTCTTCTTCTCCCTCTTCCTCCTCCTCCCTCCCACCTCCCATCTCTCCCTTAAATGATCTCTTGTTTTCTTTTCTCTTCCTTCTTTTCTTTTTTTTTTTCTTTTTGTTCTGAGATGAGAAGGACTCATCCACTTATATTCCACTTCTATGGACTGCTACAGACTGAGAAGTACACTCCTATTTCTAAGGAAGGATGGCATCAACCAACTGAAATTGATCATTACTGGGTGATGTGGTGGTTGGCGTTAGCTATCCAACTTGACAAAACTAACTTCATAAAAGTTAGAATCAGCAGAGAGAAAGATTTTTAATCATTTCTGTGAGTGATTTTCTTACTTGAGGTATTTTAGTTGTGCAGACCCATTCTGAAAGAAGGCTCAACTATTTTGTAGGCTGGGCCCTGGCCTGAAAGAAGAGAGATCCAAGCACTAGCATGCACAATTTTCAGACTGCAGATGCAGTTTGACCCTGTATTCTGTGGCATCCCTTCCTGACAGACAAGAGCCTGAAACTGTGATCCGAGAAAAACTCCTTATCCTTAAATTGCTTTGGTATGAATATTTCATCACAGCCATAGGAAAAGACACCAAGACAGTGAAGTTCTCTCCTCAGCAGATAATTTTTTAAGGTTTTCTTCATTTTTTGCTTTCTGACTGAGACAAAGAATTGGCGGGAATATTTCTGCTTTAGTGCTCGCTTCTGATAGAAAATCAGAGATATATGTATACATGGTGGTGGGAACAATGAAAGCTGATGTCCTAGACAGTGAGACAGCAAATAAACTGCTACCCACAAGGCTGACAGTCTGCTACTTCTGTCCCCTGTCTGTCTGTCTGTCTGTCTCCACCACCTCTCCCTATCTGTGTATATGCATATAAATAATAATATGCACCTAATGATATTCTAGATATAGTATGTTAAAATGATATATATTTACAATCTATATATTCTTTTGTTCCCTTTCCTTTCTTCATTCACTTTCTCTTCTTCTCTCTTCCTTATTAAAACTCTTTGGTTTGTTTTTGTACTCAGACATCAGCCAGTCATAGCTGTGCCATGCAGCAACAGACACATTCACCATTTAGCTAACTGCTTACTATTATCATTTTGCCAACTGTTTACTATTGTCATTATTCATTATTATTATCCCCATTTGCAGATGAGTAAACAAGGGTTATATAGAACAACTGGCTCAGCAATTCTCCCAGTCCTAGGAGGCAGAAATATCGTGGAACCAGGCAGTGTATCTTGGACAACCTAGTTAGTTTTTCATGCCTCTTTTTTGTATTAGTCGTGAAGAAGACAATTGTGAGTATTAATTTTAATGTTCCTAGTTGACTCTGCTCTGGCACTATCCTTGTCAGCTTTCTCAAATAAAGTCAAAGTTAATGAACTCTGCTCCTGTTATCTCTCCTCAACTTGCCTCACATCAATACATTCATTGCATAAAAACACCATTTGCAAAAGGGGCATATCCATCGACTATTGACTGGTTTGCTCTTTGCCTACTTTGGTTTGAGTCTATGAAGTCAGAGCTAAGTCTGCCCAGCCTACAGCGGTAATCTGCTAGTATCAGAACGGTACTTCCCACAGTAAGTGAGCCACATAAACTCACAGAATACATGACTTAGTTAAAAGGGCAAACTAGGTTGGAATTGTCAAATGGCCCTTCTTGGCTTCAATGATATGTGGCAGATATGAGACAGCAAGAGATGACTGCCTACAGTCAAGCACTCTCAGGAAGAACCCTGGACTCTCTGAGTAGCCAGAGTTTCACTGTTCAAGAGCCCCTTGCCCAAGATCAAGTGGTTGTTGTGAATCTTTTTGCTGCATAATAGAAACTTGCAGAATGCAATACACTGTTCACCATTGGTGTGAGAGCATTATCTCTATGAAGATTACAATGAAACATACTTTTGGTTCCAATTCCAACCTTGTCACACTGTCAGGGCAAGGGCTGGACTAACATAAATGTTCCAGAACTGAAAAACATCTCTATCTGTGGATGAAGCAGCATCACACAACAGCTGTTGTTTTCCAGCTAACCACTCTTTCAATCCCTTTTCCTGCCTATGCCAGCTCTCATGGTCTGCATTCCAGACTGTCTGGAAGCCAGTCTGGTTTTGGTTACAAAGGTAACCATCATTTTTCAAGGTCTAGGAACTCAGGTTCTTAGACTGAACACCTAAGCCAAATATTTCAGAGAACACATTCTTCTTCAACAAGTAC
>JADRCD010103952.1:0-16880 GCA_019843815.1 Montemys delectorum | reverse complement strand
TTTCTGAACTAATGACATCCCTAATCTTTCTATGTTTATTATCCTATTAGCTTCTGATGAAATTTTCAACTATTTCATAGTTCAGATGAATTGGAAATATTTTATGAGTTAATAAAATTTAAGTACCTCATTTTATATATTGTACATACTAGTAATTTCAATCTGTTTTATATTTATGTAAGCAGAGATTTGTTAAATTTGTCTTTTCTACCTGATTGTCATCACTTGATGTTATTTGGGAGATTTGCATTTTTGTCCTTAAGTGATATCTTACTATACTGAAAATCATTCCAATGGTTGGGATACCAACTCAGAAATTAATATTTACCTTAAAATATGCTATTATCATCCTGATGACTGGGACAAGTCATTTCTTCCTGCATCTTGAAAGTCTTAGGTATATAGCTATTATGTACTATTATAGACAAAAGCATGAATTCCATTAATACAGTTGGATTTTAGGTGCAAAATTATACTCAGAAATGGCAAAACTAGGTAGGAATCTCACAGGCTTTGTTAGAAATGTTTTATATTAGAAATAATTATACTTGTACCCACACATTTTATAGATGCTTTATCATTTATTAATCTCTTGGAGAAATTCACTAGATCTGGACAAGTAGTTTCTTAAGTTAGTGAAGAGAGATCCAGCAAATAGAATCATTCTTCTCCTTCTCTCCCCCCTCCTTCCTCTTCTTCTT
Source organism: Montemys delectorum (assembly GCA_019843815.1). NCBI lineage: Eukaryota > Metazoa > Chordata > Mammalia > Rodentia > Muridae > Montemys > Montemys delectorum. Next base: position 16,179 of record JADRCD010103952.1, on the reverse strand, counting down.
CTTCTCTCTCTCTCTTTGTGTGTATATATTTTTGTTATGATATGCATGTTTGTGGTGCATGCAATTGTAAATTCAGGAGTATGCATGATCACATGTAAGTAGGTGGGGGCCAGAGGAATACTTATAGTGTAGTCTCCACTTTTCTCAGCCTTATTCTCTAGACAAGGTCTTTCATTGAACTGGAAGCTTGCTCTTTTGGTTAGCCTCTCTGGTCAGTCAGCTTCTCAAATCCTGTTTTCTCTCTACAGCCTTAATGCTATGGTTACAGGCATGTGAAATTATTCCTGGTTTCTTATGTAGGTACAGGGGATTTCAAGGAATTTCTGAAGTGAAGGTCTCCCCAATCTTTCTATGTTTATCATTCAGTTAGCCTAAGATGTTATTTCAACTCTGTCATAGTTCATGTTTGCACAGCAAGTGTTCCTATCCATTTAGCCACCTCCCTAGTTCAAAATTTCATCTCTAATAATAACTGTATACTTAAATAATCTCCCCCCCAAAAGTCAGCCAATTGCAACATTTTAAAATTTTAAACAGCTACCAAGATCCCAAGTCCTCTTCACAATAGGTGCACTAGCTCACTCTTTTATCCATTACCTTAACAGGAAACAAAACATGTCATGGAGCTGGTAAGAAGACTCAGAGGGTAGGGAAACTTTACCAAAAGCTTGATGAACTGTGTTCAATCCTCAGGACTCAAACTTCAGAAGGAGTGTATTGACATCCACAAGTTGTCTTGTAATGATATATTATATAATGAGTAATGATGCATGTATAAATGCATGTAATTTAAAAAGCATGCCGCAAATAAAATTTAATCTCTACTTAAAATGTTAGGGATGTTTTTATCAATACCTACTCTAATCAGAAGTGGGTTTATTCTCGTTTGCCAAAGTGAACTGAGGAAGGAACTCTTTTTGAGTTTCAAGAAGTATCAGATCCTATTGCAGAAGCTATATATAATTTTTATACAATCAAGGAAGTGTAATCACTTGTAGTTCACAGAGGGGTCAAGTGAATTTGAGTAAGACACGTTGACAAGCTGAGACTGGGATCAAAATCTTCATGTTAGTCATTTACTTACTTTACTTATTTATTTATTTTAAATCTATTAGATGAAGCAACTTTATCATCTACTCTTCAGAAGGAGGTCCTGAGGATACTTAGTAAGAAAAAAAAAGTTACAATTAATTGGAATGTTTGCACTGGGAAAGGTGGAGCTAGTGGTGACACACTTGCTTGATGGTTGGTACTGTAGCCTAAGTTCATGCCCCTTTTTTAAATTTTTTTGTTAGCATGTCTTTTAATTCACTTTATATTCCAATCCCTGCCCACCTCTCAGCACCCCACACTGTCCTTCCCCCTCCCCATCACTCTGACACATCAAGTCTCTGCAGTGCTAGGCATATCTTGCAACTGAAGGCAGACAAGACAGCCCAGCTAGTGGAACACATTTCACAGACAGTTAACAGCTTTATGGATAGCCCCTGTCCACTCCTAAGGGATCTCTGTTTCAAGCTCTTCAGCAGGGTTTCACTCTGGTGTATGTATTTTGAGGGTGTCTGGCCAGAGGCATAGGCTAGAAAATTACTACTTTTGTGCCCAAAAGGTTTCCTAGAATAGGGCACCCACAACAAAGGAGGTCATGGAGGAATTGTGACACATTCTCCACATTGTTACTGAATAGCCTCACAGCCACACATTCATCATTGAAGAATTCCATCCCCACCATAGTTTGTTGCGTACCCTTTGCTTTCCATTCCCTTAATAAAACTCTCTCAAAGAGCTGAAAAACCTAGAGCTGATTTTTTTGTTTTTATTTTTTATTCCTTATATTTTATAGGGAGGTCTGAAATTTTGTGTTAAGATTTATTTTGCAATTAAAACAGAAAGAATGATATAACAGCACTGCAGAATGCTGAAGGAAAGATTTATCTCAGATCACATTTTCAGAGAACAGCTTTGAAAAATATGACTTCTGGTCACACTGCTGAAGTTGAACAGGAATGGAAGAACACAGCACATAATTCCCTGACTGAAATAATAAGTATAGCTGAAACACTCCTCCCCCTTTCTAGTCTCCCCTTAGAGCTCATCACAGCTAATTCCTCATTATTCTTACATTCTGTAGATCCTCTCACAAAATGAGTTTTTGGATTCCCCAAGCCTGAGTGACAAGTTCCTCCCGTGAGATCATAGGTCTCTCTGGTCTATGTGAATTTTTGCTGGACTATGCCATAGGTAGGCTGAGAAATATAAGAACAGAGACTATTTCTTTTCTATTGCTTTATCAGTAGTACTAAAGACCATGCCTGACATACTATTCTCAGCGGGATAGGGTAGATGATTGATACTACCAGGGAAACGACCACGTGAGGAGTAAGAAGACACACATTTCATTTTCAGCTTGCAAAGCAAGCATTTCTGAGTTATAAGAGTATTTTAGTGTCCTTTTATGTCTCCAGACATAAAATAGATACAATAAAGAATTTCATTAGCTATAATGAACATTTGAATCTGTGAAAATCCTCATGGCTCGTACTCATTGTACTCATGGACAAGCACAATGATCTAGAGAAGACTCGTGAAGCGACTTCACAAGAATGAATCTACGCAATCCTTAAAGCTATTTGAAATCAAACATCAAAATGTTCCCTTGAAGCCCACAGAGAGTCCCTGACTTTCACGTATCATAAACTGTAAAAAGGACTTTGCTGTTAATTTTTATTTACCTTTCCTAACTGGCAGAATGGTGGTCAAAATACTTTTCCTGTATTTTCAGTCAGATTTATGAAATTACTTTTTAAATTGAGTTGACCCCTAAGAAGTAATTTTTTTCCAGGGGTTGGCTATCCCTCCAAGTATTCAAAGGTTTTCTAACTTTCTGATGCAGACCTTTGGTAGACACTTTGTAAGTCAAACTATATTTCTTCTGTACCTACGTACCCTAGATTTTCTTTCCCTTTGAGGAATGCTAGTACTTTCAGGAGCCTCAGTTTATATTACTTTTCTTAAGGTTGCTTACAAAATCATATGGCTTTTCTTACACAAACGTTTCTTCCTGTTTTTCTTCACAATACTCTTAGTTTCTATTTCTTTAAGTAATTTAATCATATAAGTACTTCCCAAGTGAGCTACTGTATGATTTAACTAAATAAAACTTTTGGTTTTTATTACAGAAAGAAAATATGGGACCAACCCACCAAACACATAAGAAATACACATATAAGAGAAGATTAATTTAGTGCTTAATTACTTAAGAACTAAGTGGTGGGAAATTATTCACAAAGCACAAATAGAACATTCATTCTGAATTTAATATGCATTATTGAGTAAGAACTTCATTTAAGGTAATGAGCTGCACTATGGTGATGTAGAAGAAGCCATTCGTTTCTTTTGAGAACCCTCCCAATGCTCAGCTTTGTGATCTCAGGGCTAGACACTCTCCCAGGTGTTTTAGGGGGATGCTTCAGTCCTTCTTATAAGGGGGAACAAAATATTCATGAGAGGAAATATGGAGACAAAGTGTGGAGCAAAGACTGAAGGAAAGGCCACCCAGAGGCTGTCCTACTTGGGGATCCATACCATGTACAGTCACCAAACCTGGATGCTCTTGTGGATGCTGGGAAGTGTTTGCTGACAGGATTCTGATATAGGTGTCTTCTGAGAGGCTCTGCCAGAGCTTGACAAATACAAATGTGCATGCTTTCAGTCAACCACTGGACTGAGCACAGGTTCCCCAATGGAGGTGTTAAGAGAAAGGCCTGAAGGAGCTGAAGGGGTTTGCAACCCATAGGAAGAACAAGAATATTAACCAATTAGACCCCCCCAGAACTCCCAGGGACTAAACCACCAACCAAAAAGCACACAAGGAGGGACTGATGGCTCCAGCCACATATGTAGCAGAGGATGACCTTGTTGAGCATCAGTAGGAGGAGAGGCCCTTGGTCCTGTGAAGGCTCAATGTCACAGTGTAGGGGAATGCCAGGGCAGGGAAGCAGTAGTGGGTAGGTGGGTGGAGGAGTAACCTCATAGAAGCAAGAGGACAGGGATGGGGTAGGGGACTTTTGGATGGAACCAGAAAGGGGATCACATTTGAAATGTAAATAAAAAAAAATCTAATAAAAAATACCTTCAATACCACATTATTAGGATGTGGGGGACATTATTTTTAATCTCTTTTTAGTTAAAGAGATTGAAATAGGATAAGACATTCAGAGCATCTGAAAGGAACTTGAGAAGAAGAAATGTAAACATTGAAAGAGTTGAAAATATGTAAGCCGATAAGCCACAATGTGGAGAGAGGAACAGGGTTCACTTTACAGCACAGACACAGTCAGCAGAGAATTGTATGGGATCTTAGGTAGGGAGTCACCGAGGGCTTTCAGAGGGAAAATGATAGTATCTGCTTGCCTACAGATCAGGGATTGCTGTGAGGTCTGTGAAAAACAATATGTGACTTCAACAGTGGCAGAATAATTATGTGATGAGGGAAAGGAAGAAAGGATAGGTATGCACATAAAACAAAGTGACTCAATGTCTGCTAAGTTGCCTGTATTTTATTATACTCTCCTGTGCTCTAGCAGGGGAAAGGCAGGCTAATATCTCTTTACACAGAAGTAGCTCCAAGAAAATGTTGTATTATCTTCAGTAGTAAGTATAAAAGGAAGCATAACACTGTGCATTTTTTTTTTGCTCCACTTACTGCAGTCTTTAAGCCATGCAAATAGGAAGCATTTACCTCTTTCATATCACTTGTAATATGCTAATAATTTATGAAGCCTTACCCAAGTCAGTTAAATAATGTAAAACTAAGCACTAACTTACAATGTTTTATGTTTTTGGGAAGAAATGTGATAATTTATTTTCAGTAGGCTATGAAATTGAGAGCAATGAAACCACAATTGTTTTCTATAGTTTGGCCACATCAGAATGGTTTTGACCACAGTGCCGATGTTCAGGTCAAACCACAGATTGATCACCATGAAGAACACTGTGGGGATTTCTCACTGCTATGTTTCTGACAGGATGCAAAATTATTCATGTTTCCCTTTAGGACTGTTTCAGGGAAGTTCCATTGAGAGGGGGCTTTTCAGCACCTTTCCCTCCTGGAGTAAGTGATATTTATAGGTATACATGTATCTTAGTTTATTAGTTATTACTTTCCAGTTGGAAATTGTTTATAAATTGATAAAAGTTGAGACACTGGAAGAGTCACACGGCATTTTTTATATTTCCACAGGAGAGCAGTGGCATCTCATCAAAGACAAAACATTGTTTTTATCATCATTAAGGAGAATAACCTCATCACTCTCATTATTAGAAAGGAACCAGTATTTCCTACACTTTTAACCGTCAACTAATAGTCAGTTATTGTTTTTAAAACTTTAATAGAAGAATTATGGCAGTGAATATGAAATATTAATATTAAGACAAGTTATAAACTATTTGTATTCTATTTAGTAATCCTCTGATTTGGTTATTATTTCCTTCAGTTAGTGTAAAAGCAAGCTGATACTTAAAAATGAGAGACATTTATTTGCTTGATGTCACAGGTTGAGTCATTTGTAACATATACTTGAATATGATTGTCACTAACACCAAAATCCTATTGATTTAAATTCTGCTCTTGGAAATTAATATAGAGGAATTATTGGAGGCACATCTTAAACACAGTTAAAATCTGAAGATGTAATTTCTATTCTATATTTGACATTAATTTAACTTTATTAGATTGTTGTGTTGGCTATGGATGTATTAAACTTTTAAAGAGCATCCTATGTAGTCCTGGGGAGTTCTGTTGTCAAAACAGGCACTTTTTGTATTAAATAGGGCACTGTCAGAGACTCTCAGGAGTCAGCTATATCAGGCTCCTGTCATCCAGCACTTGCTGGCATCCACAATAGTGTCTGGATTTGATGATTGAATATGGTAAGGATTCCCAGGTGGAGCAGTCTCTGGATTGTCCTTCCTTCAGTCTCTGCTCCATAATTTGTCTCTGAAACACCTTCCATGGGTAATTTGTTCCCCCTTTTAAGAAGGAAGAAGCATGCACACTTTGGTTTTCCTTCTTCTTGAGTTTCTTGTGGTTTGTGGATTGTATTTTATTAGTGAGTGCATACCATGTGTGTTTTTTTGTGATTGGGTTACCTCACTCAAGATGAAGTTCTCCAGATACATCCATTTCCCTAATAATTTCATAAATTCATCATTGTTAATAGCTGAGTAGTACTCCATTGTGTAGATGTACTACATGTTCTGTATCCATTCCTCTGTTGAGGGACATCTGGGTTTTTTCTAGTTTCTGGCTATTATAAATAAGGCTGATATGAACATGGTGGAGCATGTATCCTTATTAAATGTTGGAGCATCTTCTAGGTATATGCCCAGGAGAGGTATAGCTGTTTCCTACTTAATACAGAAGTAAATGCTCACAGCCATCCATTGCACTGAGCACAAGGTCCCCAAAGTAGGAGATAGAGAAGGGATCCAAGGAGCTGAAGGGTTTGCAGACCCTTAGAACGAACAACAATATAAACTACCTACTACCCTCAGAGCTCCCAGAGACTAAACCACCAACCAAAGAGTACACATGGTGGGACTCATGGCTCCAGCAGCATATGTAGCAGAGGATGGCCTAGCTGGTCATCAATGGAAGGAGAGGTCCTTGGTTCTGTGAAGATTCTATTCCTCAATGTAGGGGGATACCAGGGCCAGGAAGCTGGAGAGGTTGGGTTGGTGAGCAGGGGCAGGGGAGGAAACAGTTTTTTTTTATATATATATTTATTTTTTTCAGAGGGGAAACCAGGGAAGAGAAGAGCATTTGAAATGTAAATAAAGAAAATATTTAATAAGAAAAAAAACCAGGCACTTTCTTTCACATATATTTGTTAGTATCATGCTTACATTATTTAGGAAGGATGGTTCTCAGTAAAGGCTTTTATAAAGATTTTACTGTGAATTTGTGATGCACTTGATTCTAAAGGGCTATATATTGCTTTAAAATATATTTTCAGAAATATAAAAATTCTTTTTTTGTTGGTTTTTTTTGAGGCAGGGTTTCTCTGTATAGCCCTGGTTGTTCTGGAACTTACTCTGTAGACCATGCTGGCCTAGAATTCAGAAATCTTCTTGTCTCTCCCTCCCAAGTGCTGGGATAAAAGGCATGGCTACATATTCTTTAGATGTAACATAAATATTATTTATGGTATCTGTTCCTGAAATTGTTTTTCTAGCCTAACTTCCCATTTTGTCATGAACTCATTCCTTTTCCTTCTAGAAGGTTCTCCCAATTTTAAAGATCTGATCAGATATCTCTTTTGATGATCCTAGGTGTCTCTTCCAGTTTTAGCATCTTTCACTCCTGCTCATTTTAAAAAAATATTTCCTCAAGAATACACATGGAGGCTCCCATGACACTGGCCTCATGTTTGGCAGAAGATGGCCTTGTTGGACATCAGTGGGAAGAGAGGAGCTTGGTCTGAGGGTGTTCAATGCCCCCGTGTAGGGGAATGCCAGGGTGGGAAGACAGTAGTAGGTAGATGGGTGGGGGAGCACCCACATAGAGACAGGGAGAGGGGGATGGAATTGGGGTTTTCTTTAAAGGGAGGCCTAGAAAGGGGAAAACATTTGAAATGTACCTCGGCCTTGTGAAGGTTTTGTGCCCCAGTGTAGGGAAATGCCAGGGCCAATAACTGGGAGAGGGTGGGGTGGCAGGCATGGGGAGGGGGGAGGCAACAGGGGTTTATTCTTGTTTTTGTTTGTTTGTTTGTTTATTTTTTGGTTGGGAAACTGAGAAAGGAGAAATTTACATGTAAATAAAGAAAATATCTAATAAAAAATAAAGAAAATATCCAATACAAAAAATATTATTTCCTCCTCTCTCTTTTTTAATTGACTATAGTTAAGGCAGGGGAATTGTCTTTATACTTGCGCATATATTTGGCCAGACTCTGGAATACTCAAGAGTAAACTCATGTATCCATCCCTACTGTGTATCAAGTGCTGAGTTTTACAACTCAGTATATATTTGCTAATGGATAAGTCTATTTTTTGGGCCACTATTGCATCTGGTATGCTGTCCAATTATTGTATACATTACATCTATAATTTCAATGCGATTATTTAAGTCAGGCTCCTACTCTAGGCATGTGAGGCTTGAAAAGTGTAAGATTTTACTTACTTCTCATTTAAGTCAAAAGAACTTAGCACTGTGTGAAAAATTTAAATTGTTAAATGAATAACTGACAGGACAGCCATTTGTATAGTATGTAGTACTAGTTAGATTGTTACAAATAACAGAAACTAAGAGATCAAGCACCATGATAAAAATGTATTCCATTATTAATGCAAACACTGTTTTAGCTATAAGGATAAAATAAATATTTCTCATCTAAATTCACAAAAATCAGAAATATATAATATTTAGTAAATGGCAAGAATTTCCCATTTCTATGTCTAAATTGAAATACAAACCCCAAACTGTCCCACTTTAATCACATTTACAGTGAAAAATACCAGAATATTTTGGATATAATTAATACTTTGACAAATTTGAATCTGAATTCATTTTCCCTACAATTTCCTGGAAAAATTGGACTAAAAAAATGATACCGTTGTGAAAGGGAGCTATCATAGCATATCTGCCCTGGGCATGATTTTCCTTAAAATTTGTGATCTTGAGTAAAGTATACAGTTTTCCTGAATCTTAGTTGTCTCAGTTGTAAAATATGTGATTTACCTTGAAGGACTGAAACAGAAAATATTAAGATGATGCAGCTGGTAGCAATCCCAGGCAATGCTGCACACTTTTATTAAGTGAGCATAGGTATGAGAAGGCTTAAGCAGTCCTATAAAGTAGCACAAAAGGAGAAACATGTGTTCAATAAATGTTTGCAAAGGGTTACTCAGGCTCTGGAGATCAGGCCCCTGGACCAGTTCCTTCACATCCTCTAGATTACCCTTGGACTCTGCTCTGCTTAACTCTATTCACTTTTGTCCTTCAGTGAAATTCAGTTTTCAAACTCCAAAGTAATTAATTCACTCAAGGAACCAGAAAACTTGCTAAAGAATGTTCCTGTTGACTTTAAAATGTTGACATGTACTACCCTCCCTTCCTTTTCACAGCTCTGCACTTGAAGGCGCATTTCTTTGTGACTGAAAAGCAGGAAACCATGCTACCTTCCTGTCACCAGGCTTCTCACTGTGGTACTGCTTGAAGGCCAAGCTGAGTCTACTTTGGACTTTCACAGGGTTTATTGGATGGCTCTAACCCCTGACAGACTCAATAGGGAATGATTTTGTAGCTTTGGAGAGGAAAGTTTAAGATCTGAGTATCTTGCAACTTTTGCAACTTACTTTACATTCTCTAGCAGAAAACAAATTATATTCTATAAATTATATATATGTGTATATACATATATATAATTTGTATATATGCTTTGTGGGTATATATACACACATATATATGTTTTATATATACTATATATAGACACACACATATGTTTATGTACACATATATACATAACATATAATATGGTATATATAAGAATATACACAGGAAAAAAGAAAAAAATAATATACATGTACATATATATCCATTTACATACTTATAAACATACATGTGCATATACATGCTATTTTTAAATAGGAAGTTTGTATAGTGACAAAAAATAATGATTCATGAATAAGTTTCTGGAAAATAGAAGCTTTTAGAAATATCTGACTACCTCATCCAAATTGCTGCTTTTTGCATCTTTACCTTCCTCTCTCAAAGTAGACCATTAGTGCACTACTTTTGTTGTGTTTTGTTTTGTTTAGAGAACAAATTACCCAATTTTAGCAATGTTAATTCTCAATCAAATTTCTTCATTGATTTTTATACCCTCTGCATTATTTAAGTCCATACACCAATAGATTCATATTGATTGCTGTAAGGCTTGTAACTGTAGTTTTCTGAACATTTGTATCCTAGCCATTTGTTTGTAAATTTTATATTTTAATATTATGTAGAAAGATATTTTAAAACAATGTTAATTTGCAAAATTAAATGTGTAGAATATGCTATGAACAAAATAACCAATATTTAAGAAATATTAACATTTTGTCATGCTAATTTTAAATGATAACCAGTTCTGTGGAGGCACTTTAAAAATATAATTGAACCTCTTCAGTAATTCCTATGTGACTGTTTCCAGATGACATCACCATTCTGAAATTAGTATCCTTCCATTTCATGTTTAAAGTGAATATCCATTCTCCACTATCACTGTAAATAATATTTATAATGTGTCTACAAATTACATTTCCTTTCTTATTTGATTTTTGGATAGTCATCAAGATAATAGCCTTGTTGAAAAATATTTTCTAGGATAGAAGGGCAGAGTGGTTTTGGTATCTTTCTCTAGTTAGCTTGCAGAAATATTTAACGCTTAGAGTATTTCCAAAAATAGAGTTCATGACACACTATCTCCCAATATGATACCTCCGCATACAGATTTTTGAGAAATAACATGCAAAATAAGGGTCTTCTTCTCCTTTTATCTCCTCTGTTGAATCAGATGATATAAGACATTTTAGTGGAAGGACTACAACTTTCATAGCCAGAGGGCAAGAATACCCTTCTCTGCCAAGATAAAGTACACAAGGAGAAAATAAAACACACAAACCTTACTACTTCAGCCCAATTGACTTTCTTACCACAGTTTACCACAATTCTCTTTTCATCAAACCCATGTATTTAACCACTCAGCTTTAACTGTTCTCTCATGTCTAAATTGCCTATGAACACTTCTATGTCACTTCAAAATTAATATTAAATGGACAAGGTAGCATCAATTTGTATTATATTGAAGACCAGTGCTTCATGAAGCTGAAGCAGGGGGATTAGTAGGAGGTGGAGACCAATCGGGGGGGGGGCATAAGGAGTTCCTGTTTTAAAGAGATAACAAAACAAGCAAATATAAGGCTAAAAGTTCTTAACCTTATATTAGATAACTCTAATGATTTTATCTTGTTAATCACATATATGCATGAAAGAAGGGAGTTTTTTTTCCCTTAAGATATATACTTTTATTGAATGGATTACTAGATGACTCAATAAATAAATGGGTGTAAGTTTACTTACCATGAATTATAGAACCCTGTGAGACTTAGTACTTGCTTAGCTGTCCTGCCTCTCTTTGTTACACTGTTTCTTCCTAATTCATTCATTAAAGCATTCCAAATACTCTTCTCTCTAAGTTTGATGTATGAAGCTACTCTTTTTACTTTGACTCATATGTACACGGACTTTATTGCAGAAATGAGTTTCAAATGCAATAGGTAGCTTCTACTGACCTGAATTTCCACATTGTTCTGGCCATGTCTGATATTAATATCGAAACATTCATAGGAGAGATGAACATATTTTAGGTAAAGAAGAATACATGCACAGACATGGAGAAAATAACATAGTGTGCTATGGGAACTATAAACAGTCTTTGATGTTAGAATACAAAACGAATGGTACAAAAAGATGGAGCCTAAAACTAGAGTACATGTTGGTCTCAGAGAGAAAGTGTATGTATTATATTACAATATTACAATATACTATGTCTCTCCAACCTATGTAGGTATGAAATAATTAGTAGATTAAATATCTTAAATGATGGGCTCAGAACATTGCATTTTAAAATATACCAGTTTAACTCTGAGGAAATAGCAGAAGAAAAAAATGTAATTGTCAGATTTCTCATACTTGTTTGCTTTGAACAAAGTCATCAAACATTCAATTGGCTTCTTTTTGATACACAGATGAAAAGGGCTTCCTTATCGCTATTGACATAGCATCATAGAAAGAACTTTCCACACAGGTATTGCTAATCATAGCCTCTCCTAATATGGCTTGTTCTCATTAGACTAATTTTAGCTAATTTTACTTCTCTTTGACTATTGTCTGAAAACCACATAAAGATTTGAAACTTAAAGTATTAATGCATTCATTTGGGGGTCATTTTTCTTCCAAAGTCTCCTTGTACAAAATTTGGTATTTGAAAAATAAACAACCCTGAGATTCCATCTTACACCGATCAGAATGGCTAAGATAAAAAAGCTCAAGTGATAGTACATGCTGGCAAGGGTGTGGAGAAAGGGGAATGCACACTCCTCCATTGCTGGTGGAATTGCAAACTGTTACAACCACTCTGGAAGTCAACCTGGTAGTTTCTCAGAAAATTGGAAATGTTTCTACTTGAAGACCCAGATATACCTCTACTGGGCATATACTCAAAAGATTCTCAAATATACCACAAGGACTATGAATATGCACTATGTTCATAGCAGCCTTATTTGTAATAGCCAGAAACTAGAATAGCCAGATATCCCTTAACTGAAGAATGAATACAGAAAATGTGTTTCATTTACACAATGGCGTACTATTTAGCTATTAAAAACAAGGACATCATGAATTTTGCAGGCACATGGATGGACCTGCATCCATCATCTCAAGTAACATAATCCAGAACCAAGAAGACATGCATGGTATGCACTCACTAATAAATGTTTATTAGCCAAAAGGCACAGAATACCCATGCTACATCCCACAGACCCTAAGAAGTTAAAAAAAGAAGGAACACTCAAGGCCTTTAGTCCAACTTAGAAGGGTGAAGAAAATAATCATGGGAGGCAGATAAAGGGAAGAACCTGGATGGAAGAGAGGGAAGTTGGGGCGGGGGGAGATCACATATGGGAGAGGACCAGAGAGAAGCCCAGAGGGCCAAGACAATGAATGGAAATATGCAACTGCAGGGGACTGGGAGGCCTGTGATGGGGGGCGGGTGGATTCCAGGACTCAATGTGGGTACCTTAGCAGAAATACCCAATAGTGGTAATATGGAACCTAAAGAGTTAGCAGGGTCTCCAGTAGATGGATGGGGACAAAAACTCACCTTCAAAATTTTGACCCAAATTGTTCCTGGCTAAAAGAAATGCAGGGACAAAAATGGAGCAGAGATTGAACCATTGTCTGATTAACCAAACTTGAGATCCACCCCATGGGCTGGCACCCAATCCTGACACTATTAATAAAGCTATGCTGAACTTGTAGATAGGAGCCTAGCATGGCTGTCCTCTGAGTTGCTCTACTAGCAGCTGACTGGGACAGATGCAGATTCTCACAGCCAAACATTGAACTGAGATTGGGGACCCCTATGGAAGACTTAAGGGAAGGATTGAAAGAACTGAGGGGGATGGCAACCCATAGGAAAACCAATGGTATCAACTAACCTAACCTCTGGGAGTTCTCAGAGACTAAGTCACTAATCAAAGCATATAGGTTCTTGTCTGAGGTCCCCTGAACATATGTAGCAGAGGTGAGAGTTGCTTCACTGAATGAAGTATGAGAAAGATTGACAATGAGAGTGTGTGTAACTCAGGAAGTTACCTGAACAAATAGCAAGTGGAATTAACAGTGGGAAAATTTGTCTTTACACAAGGATTTTTTGAGATAATGTAAAGTTAAAAAGAAAAAAATACGTGACTATTGTACTAGAAAAGGAAACAGCACATTAGCCATCCTACATCATTTCTGGGTCGCAATCTGAATGAAATTGGAAGAACCGCATCCTTTCACAATCATCACCACTTTTCTTGTGAGTACTGATTTACATTTTAAGGTTAAACTTTCCTCAATTCTCTGGCTCCTCATAACATTATGTGTATTCAATACCTATATTACAAATTGCACAGAGTTGTTACCTTTAAAAAAAACTAGACTTTTCTCTCACTAGATTTTAAGTTTCCTAGAAACTTAATAATATCTTCTATTTCTAGTCTCTGCTACACATTCAGACACATTAAACCACAACCATATAAATTAACTACTTCCTATTTGAGAATATAAAAAGTCATCTCAAATTGCTCTTACCTACATGAAGAAATACATTTATTCCTCTAGTGTTTGAGGTAGGAAATTTGATAGACTTCTGTAATACCTTGTACATCAAGTTTGTCTGTATGTATTGTAGATGAAATACCTAATCATAGCTCAGATACTTCAATGCATTGTTTAGTTAAGGAGAGCAAGAAATCTTGTCTGCGGTAGCATGATTAGTCCGCTTGATTTTTACCTTCCATGACTTCCCAAATTATTTTACCTCACAGAGACAAGAAAGTTATTTAATAATATATCATTAATCATACTGCTGCAACCTATAAAATGCCTTCAGTGGTTACTAATTCTACTGACACTTCAACACTCAAATCCTGAGCACGTTCTTGCAATGGGAACCAGATCTTGCCCTGACACCTTTTTGAAATCCAACGATGTATCTTCTTTCCTACATATGCTGTCTGCTTGTCAGACATGTCCTTTCCTTGTCACTTGCTAGCAATTTCTATTTATCTCAGATGTCATTTCCTTACAGAAATTTTTTATGACAACTTTAAGTTATATATTCTTTATTGTTTCTCTAATATTTTCATTTTATCTGCTTTTCTTTTGCTTATTTTGTGAAATTTGCCAGTGTGTGTTTGTATATGTAAGTGAGGGTATGTTATAACTTTTCTCCCCACAATACAAGGTATATAGAAGAACATGCTACTGAGACCAAATGTGGTAACCATGTTTTTTTCATTCACTTTCTATATCATTTGTATAATAGTATAATGAAAATGGTAATAATGAAATATATATCTATTAAGATAATGAAGTAATATATCATGTTCACGTTTGATATCATTATGTTAGAATATAAAAGCCAAAAACTAAAATTGGAACGAGCTGAAGGCTTGCAGTCCCTTAGGATGAACAACAATATGAACTATCTAATACCCTCAGAGCTCCCAGGGACTAAACTACTAACCAAAGAGTACACATGGTAGGACTAATGGCTCCAGCAGCATATGTGTGTGTGTGTGTGTGTGTGTGTGTGTGTGTGTGTGTGTGTGTGTGTATAGAGAGAGCAGAGGATGGCCAAGTTGGTCATCAAGGCCCTTGGCCTTGTGAAGGTTCTATGCCCAAATGTAGGGGAATGCCAGGGCCAGTAAGCAGGAGAGGGTGGGGTGGTGAGCAAGGGGAGGGGGTGGGAACAGGGGTTTGGTTTTGTTTTTGTTTTATTTTATTTTATTTTATTTTTTGGAGGGGAATCTGGGAAAGGAGATATTGTATGACATGTAAATAAAGAAAACATCTAATAAAAAAGAATAACAAATACAGTGTAAGCTGTGAGCTTCTGGGAAAAAAAAAAGAAATATTATGTTGACTGTATCCATTGGTACTCCACTCAGGTAAATAGAAAAATTCAGAATAAAAATAATCTGTATTTAAAAGGTTGTCTTCATATTCTTGCCATTAATCCCTTAACATCATATTTAACAAAATTTATATAACTGCTTACATTGAATTTAGATTTATAAGCCAAATACAATGATTTAAGAGTTATAAGGAGCTGTGAGAAACTGTTGTGTAGGATTGTTTCATTTTATTTAAGGTATTTAATATTTTATTTACAAGATGCTGACATTTATCATTTATCTGAGGACCTGAAGCCAATATCCACATATACCAAGGGAAAACTGTACTCAATGACAAGGTACTTAATTAACCCTGCAATATTGTTGAACATAAAAGAGTTTTAAAATTCAACAATTATATTATTTGAAATAAGAAAAAAAACGAACTGACACAAAAAAAAGCATCAGTACTGTACCATACAAAATTCAAAGAAAACTTTTTTCTTGTTGTTTTTTTAATTTTTTGCATATAGGTACACCTAATAAAATTTTCTACTCAAAAAATTTCATTTTGTCCAAGTGCTCATTTATGAGTCATCTCTGGAATGCCTGAGAACATCAGAAAGCTTGTTTAATGATAAAAAGAGGACTCAATCTACCATTAGGCACTTGGATGTTTTATTAAGTCAGATCTTTTTAAGAAAGAGAAATCTTCTGTATAAATGTCTCTCACTAACATAGAGTCTTAGAGTAAGCAAGCCTCAAAAGCCTCCAGATCACAGAATTTTTATAATCCTGGCCTTTACGTAAGATAGTACAGTGGACATGGATAATCACTTATCCCTTGAGGTAGGGGATTTAACCATGATAATCTTATGATCTGTCTTCTAGGAGTCCTGTTCTAAAATCCATCTTAATACTAGAAACACTAGACAAATCTCTTGTGGGTGCTCTTCCAGGAGTGTCTTG
>JADRCD010103951.1:0-20238 GCA_019843815.1 Montemys delectorum | reverse complement strand
CATTCACAAATTGTGTGTACCTAGGCCTCCTCGCACATATATAGCAGATATTCATCTCTGGCTTTATGCAGGTCCCAAACAACTGGAATGGGGAGTAACCCAAAAGCTTTTGCCTTTCTGTGGACTATGTTCTTCTAGATGGACTGCTTTGTCTGTCTTCAATGGGAAAGAATAAGCCTAGCCCTGCAGAAACTTGATGTGCCAGGGTGGAGGATACATGGGGGGGGGGACTCCACCCTCTCAGAGGAAGAGGGAGAACTTTGGGAGAGCAGCAATCAGGATGTAAAATGAATAGAAAAAAGGAGAAGGAGGTAATTGAACCTACTGTGTTAAAGTCAAGGGGGAACACTGGGATAAAGAACGTGCAAGTTGTGAGGGGTAGATAATAAAGTTCTTCCACGGCATGTATGGAAATCCATTAAGGAAAGACCTGTGTGACAATAACTTCAAGTATATCAAGAAAGAAATCGAAGATCTCAGAAAATGGTGAGATCACTCATGCTCATGGATTGGCAGAATTAACATAGTAAAAATGACCATCCTACCAAAGGCAATCTATAGATTCAATGCAATCCTGATCAAAATTCTAACACATTCTTCAAAGACATGGAAAGAACAATTCTCAAATTCATCTGGAAAGGCAAAAAAAATAAAAATAAAAAAGCATAATAGTGAAAATGATTCTTAAGAATAAAAGAACGGCTAGGGAAATCACCATCCCTGACCTCAAGCTTTACTACAGAGCTATAGTGATAAAAACTGCATGGTATTGTTATAGAGACAGGCACATTCATTAAAGGAATAGAATTGAAATAACCCACACATCTATGCATACTTGATCTTTAACAAAGAAGTCAAAAACATACAATGCATAAAAGAAAGCTTCTTCAATAAATGGTGATAGTCTAACTGGCAGTCTGTATGTAGAAAAAAATGAAAATAGATACAAAGCTTGCACAAATCTCAAGTCCAAGTTGATCAAGGACCTCAACATAAAACCAGATACACTGAATCTAATAGAAGAGAAAGTGGGAAAGAGCCTTGAATTCATTGACACAGGGGGAAATTCCCTAAAGAGAACTCCAATGGCTCATGCTCTAAGATCAAGAATTGATAAATGGGACCTCATGAAACTGGAAAGCTTCTGTAAGGCAAAGGACATAGTCAGTAAGACAAATTGGCAGCCAATAGATTGGGAAAAAAATCTTCACTAACCCCACATCCAATAGAGAGCTATTATCCAAAATATATAAAGAACTCAAGAAGCTAATCATCAAAAAAACCAAACAACTCAATAAAAAAATGGGGTATAGAACTGAACCGAGATTTCACAACTGAGGAATCTCGAATGGCTGACAAGCACCTAAAGAAATGATCAAAGTCCTTAGTGATCAGAGAAATGCAAATCAAAACGACCCTGAGATTCCACCTTACACCAATCAGAATGGCTAAGATCAAAACCACAGGTGACAGCACATGTTGGAGAGGATACAGAGAAAGAGGAGCACTCCTCCATTGCTGGTGGGATTGCAAACTGGTACAACCACTCTGGAAAATTGGAAATAGATCTACCTGAAGACCCAGCTATACCACTCTTGGGAATATACCCCAAAGATGCCCCACCATGCCACAGGGGTATGTGTTCCATTATGTTCATAGTAGCCTTATTTGTGATAGCCAGAAGCTGGAAACAATCCAGATGTCCCATGATAGAAGAATAGATACAGAAAATGTGGTTCATTTACACAGTGGAATACTACTCAGCTATTAAGTATGGGGACATCCTGAGTTTTGCAGGCAAATGGATAGAACTAGAAAATATCATCCTGAGTGAGGTAACTCAGACCCAAAATGACATGCATGGCATGTACTCATTAATAAGCGGATATTAGCCAAGATACAGTCCAAAGAATTCAAAAAGTTCAACAAGCTAAAGTGCCCAAGTGAGGATGCCTCACTTGGGAGAGAGAAGAAAGCAATCACAATTGGGGAGGGAGGGAGGTACATAAGAGGGAAAGTGGACAAGGAGGGGAACAGTGAGGGGGAGTCTGGGTATTGGGTGAGGGAAAAGGACTGAAGCTCTGAGGCCCAGCAGAAAGAATGGAAACAGGCAACCTCAGGAAATAGGTTGGAGGGTGGGGGCCTCCAGAATGCACCAGACCTGGGAGGTGAGAGGAATCAAAGGGAGGGACTTTAGATGAAATGTCTGACAGTAGGGAGAGGGAACTTATAGAGCCCATCTCCAGCAGGAAGACAGGACATCAAGTAAAAGATGGGGTTGCCATCCCACAGTCACAACTCTGACCTATAATTGTTCCTGTCTGAAAGAACTTCAGGGATGGAAATGGAGAGGAGTCTGAGGAAAAGAAGGTCCAGCAACAGGCTCAAAGTGGGATCCAGCTCAAGGGGAAGCCTCAAGACCTGACACTATTACTGAGGCTATGGAGTGCTCACAAAAATGGACATATCATGACGGCTCTCTGAACGACCCAACAAGCAGCTGAAAGCAGATGCAGATATTTGCACCCAACCAATGGACAGAAGCAGCTCACCCCTGTGGTTGAATTAGGGAAGATGGAAAGAAGCTGAGGAGAAGAGCAATCCTGTAGGAGGACCAGCAGTCTCAATTAATCTGGATCCCTGAGATCTCTCAAACACTGGACCACCAAACAGGCAGCATACACCAGCTGATATGAAGCCCCTAACACACATACAGTAGAGGATGCTGGGTCTGTGTTCATTCAGAGATGATAAACCTAACCCTCAAGGTCCCTGGGAGGTTAGAGGTAAGGTGAGGATGGAGGGCACATCCACATGGAGATAGAGAGGTGGGGGAAAGGTATGAGATGTGGGTCATTGGAGGGTGGACCAGGTGAATAAAATATGGAGTGTAAAAAATTAATTAATTAATTTTTGATAATTTAAAAACAGGTTTATTTTATTTTTAATTGCATGTATTTGTGTGTGTGTGTGTGTGTGTGTGTGTGTGTGTGTGTGAGTATGTGCATCTGGGCACAGCCATTATAGTGAAGTTACTTGTGAACTCCAGAAAAGGGTGTCAGATCCCCTGAAGATGGAATTATAGGTGGCTATAAGCCAGCTAAGATGGGTTCTGGAAACCAAATTCGGGTTTTCTACAACAGTAATATGTGCTCTTAACCACTCTCCAGCTCAAGCACCATTTGTGATTTTTAGCTAGTAAGTAAACACTGATGTCATGAGAACTGCTAGACTAAGGGAGTTTTATCTCACCAAGCTTCTATAATATAAAGCCAAGATGTAGATATTTTTCAGAAAATATTTAAGGTTCCATATCCTCTAAAGAAAAAACATGTTTTAGAAGAAGTAGTATTTCCATCCCTTTCCATAAAGCTAGACTCCCTGTGTCAGCTGTGTTCTCTGTTACGTACCAGTACTCAGATGTTTGACAAGTATCTTCTGAGTGAACAAGTCCTCCCTGGTCTATTTCCTCAAATCATTACTTGTCTACTATTATGCCAAAGAGATAAATTTTCACATTTTTATGGCAGTTATTTCAATGTAATTTGATAGTTTAGATTGTTTATTGCTAAATATCTGTTGCTCTTATCTAGTTAGTTTATACTAAACTTTTTTCAGCATATTTCTCAAATATATGATAGTCTAGAATCGTTTCCATTGCAAAGGGAAGATTTCTTTTCTTTTTTTTTTTTTTTTTTTTTTTTTTTTAGTTACTTAATTGCTTTAAGCCTAGGACTGGCCATTTATTCATTATGATGTGCAACTGGAGACCATACAAGATACTTGGAGAGCAAACACAACCTTTATCAGTCAGCAGTGAAACCTCCCAGTTCCAGTGGGTGCTGTCTTCACTGCTCACAGGACTTTGCCAGAGGGAGTACTGGCTCATTCATAGGGTATTTGGCTTTTCTGTATAGCCCTGGCTGTCCCTGGAACTCACTCTGTAGACCAGGCTGGGCTCAAACTCAGGAATCCACCTGCCTCTGCCTCCCAAGTGCTGGGATCAAAGGTGTGCACCACCACTGCCCAGCCTGAAGGTCATTTTATACATAAGGGAAGATTTCTTAATGAGAGGAGCATTTTTACCTGTACTTTTATCTGTAGGTATAAGGACTGACATTTAGATTGCTGCTAGAGGTTGTGCTGGTTTAGCAAATCTGTGGTTATAGATTTTCCTTCGTTAATCGTTATTCATGACTTAATTAGCACCAAGTAGTCAGCTAGCTTTCAGTACCAAGCATAAAAATATAAATTCTTCTAAACCACAGTTTTTAAACTTAGCCACATTTTAAAATTTTTCCTATCTATATCATGTAATTTTTCTATTTATTTTTATTTGCACATTTGTTTTTGAAAATCTTGCTGTTTAGCCATGGCTGGCCCAAAACTTACTATTGGCAGGCTTCAAGTTTGGGGTAATTCTCCTTTTTTAGAAAGTTCATCATAAACTTTAAAAAGTTATTTCTTGGATAGTTCATCATAAGCTTCACATTGATTTTTGCATGTTGAGCTTATGTCTTGCCTTTATATTATCTTATAAGTTCTAACAACATTTTCTTGACACATTGAGGTTTTTCTTATATATGTTCTGTATATTAGTTAGTTTTCCTGTTGAAACTTCAGGAATATTTCATTTTGGCTCAAAATTAGAGGTATATACAGTCCCCTAAAGGATAGTCATGGGAGTATGAAGCAGATGGTCACGTTTCTTCCCTGCCAAGAATTAGAGAGAGATAAAGAGAGAGTGGGGGAGAGAGGGGGAGGAGAGAGAGAAGAAAGAGAGGAATATTTGGTCCTCAGCAGGCTTCTCATTTCTGGATTGGAACTCTAGTCTATAAGAGGTACTACCCACATTAATAGTGAGTACTTTCTCATCAGTTAAATCTCTCTGGAAACACTCTCTCAGA
This sequence comes from Montemys delectorum, assembly GCA_019843815.1. Classification (NCBI taxonomy): domain Eukaryota; kingdom Metazoa; phylum Chordata; class Mammalia; order Rodentia; family Muridae; genus Montemys; species Montemys delectorum. Next base: position 15,331 of record JADRCD010103951.1, on the reverse strand, counting down.
TATACTTAGAGGTATATCTTCTAAGCATTTGTGTAATGCTAAATATAGTCAAGTTAAAGATGAAGTTGAAGCATCATAATTGTGCTACATTAGAATTGAGAAGCATTTACATTTCCCTTCTCAAAGTACTTGGCTTTTAGATTTCGTATTTTTTTTGAAGTTTGATTTTTCTTTAATTAACACAATTAAACTTTACAGATTTCTAGAACATGGTATTGTATACAATGTGTGATGATAATTTAGAGTAATTGGCATTTCCATTTTCTTATTTTTTTTGTTTGGGAATTTCAGGCTCCATCTTAGTTATTCACAACATATGATATAGTTTATTGTCAGCCACTGTTATCTCATTGTTCTGTAAAGGATTACCGTTTCTTCCAGTCTGTGTTTTGGTATAATCATCTTAGAGCCTCAGTCCCTCCTCTCCTTTCTCCCTCTTATGCTTTGATGTTCTCTATCTTTCATATGAGAGAAAGTATAGAATTTTCCTTCAGTCTCTGGTTCCTTGTGCTTAATTTAAGATCCTCAAGCTCTAGCTATTTTGCTGCAAAACATAACTTTTTAGTTTTCTTTCTGTCTGATTCCTTCCTTCCTCCTTCCTCCAGCCCCTCCTTCCCTCCTCCTTCCTTCCCTCCCTTTCCTCTCTCTCTCTCTTTCTTTTCTTTTCTTTTTAAGAAGTTCATACCTGGGTAGTATATTTATATAATTTTCTCACCTCCCTCTTCCCCTGTACCTCCCCCGATGACCCTGTAACTCTCTCTCAAATTCATGACTTAAATATCCTGATGTGTCCAGGTAGTGCTTCTTACATGTATGTTTGTTGAGAGCTGATCACCTGGGATTGGAATCATTAGGATCATTGTTCTTTAAGAAGACTAATCCTTCCCCTCTTCATAGTCATTAATTTCCTGTAGCTTTTAATCTTGGTCTTGTGAGTTTTCCCCATCATGTCAGCTGGTGTTGTCCTTATGCAGGTTTTGTTTAGGCAATCATATTTAGATTTCATGGATGTAGCCTTCCTTCATATACATATATGATGTACACTATATGTATATGTGTGTTAAATGAAAGTATACCTACTGGGATAATAATGCCCTTTCCCACACACAATAAGCAATAGAATCTTCCCTTGGATGTGTTGATTACAGGTGTCAGAGACTCCCAAAATAATATAGGCCATTTTTGTTGGCCTTCTTGCCCCCTAGAACTTGAACACAAGCCAGTATTGCTAAGATAAGATACACTTCAGACATAAAATTTGAAGAAATAGAACTATATATGACCTGGAAACCTCCTTTGTGAGGACTGTCTCTTGTATTGCAAGGTGTTATACAAGTTACCAGAGGGGGAAAAAATCAATAGTCCTACCTGGCTATAAATTCTATAAACCACCACATAGTGGGTAGCATGACAATACATTAGAGATGGTGCAATGATAGAACCTATGGGGATAACCAACAGCCATCTAGTAAGGTTTAAGGCTTGCTCAGTAGGAGAGAATTAATGCCTAGCATTATAAAATTATCCATTATAAAATTCCTGTGACTGGTGAGAGCATGTAAGGGTCCATGATTCACTGAAGAATGATACCCTGACTCAAATAGAATACAAACAAAAAGGGTTTTATTCTGCAGAAGTCCAGCATGCTGGTGTCTACCATTTAACAAGATGTGGAGATGCCCAGATGAGCTCACAGGCTCATTTTTAAAGCACATTAGGGAAATTCCAGGGAGCAGTATGTGACCTTTATCTTAATTGTTTGGCTTTATCTCTTGGAACATTCCAAAACCATTGCTTGGACTTGGGGTGCTGGAAACTTGCTAGGGAAGCCTGGAAACAGTTGCTGACTCAGTGTCCTTGCCTCATGTCAGGTGGCAGGGCGGCTTCTGATGGCAGGGCCTGGGTTTTTTCCCAATAACTAGCTTGCCTGGGCTTACCCAGTTTTGGGAAACAGAGATCTAGGCCTAGTCTCCTGAACAGCCAGTTTGAATCCTGAAATGTAGTCAGCCTGTTTCAGTCCTCTGAATTACCCCTAGGAAAGAACTTATTACTACCACTTACCTAAACTAGGATAACTTTTAACCACCTTCTATCTCATCCTTATACCCACAGGTAAGTGTGGCTCCAACTCTTCATCCAAGAAGCTTCTTTTTGCAGGGGATAGAGAGCATTACATAAATCCACACAGCTTGTCAAAATGTAGAGAACTCAATATCCAAAAATGAAGTGCTCAATACCTACAACTAAGGTTCAGAAAACATGTCAGAACATGGAGAAGAGAGTATCTAGGAGCCAGAGGCCCAGGAAGTCTGCTGTGAGACAGTGTCTTCTGTATATGACAAGGAAGTTGCTTTCATTTTAATTCCTCTCCTTTCTAACTGACCTGTTTAGGATTGTCAATGCTATAATGAGTAGAAATGGTCAGAACAGTTACCCTGATTCTCTATCTGACCTTAGGAAAATCATACATATTTCTCCATTCATTATGTTTTTCAGCTCCAAAACTTTTCTCTAGTCTGAATTTAAACCATTAACCATTTTGTTTATTTTACTTATTTTTTTTTCTATCTGTGTTCTTTTAGCCCATGGAGCTTCAGAAAGATGATTGTCTTGAATTATATCTTGATCAATTACTCAATCTTCATTTGTAAAGTGTAGTTATTGGAATTTTGCTTTGGAGGTCAGACTGCCTGTCTCTTTCTGACGAGTGAGTACCACTTCAGGTTTGAACCTTTGAGGAAAACATATCCCTTACATTTTTTCACAAACTCATTCCAGCAGGCAGAGAGCTTCTTTTTCAGATCCCTAGACAAACAGACCCACTGCTGGCTTACAGGAGTCTTCTGAATCCACAGCCAGCAGCTGTGACTGAGAGAAGCAGCTCTTTCTAGTCATGGATTCTCTCAGGTTCTACATCCTTCTGCTTGAATGTCCTTTCATCACGGCTCTTGGAGTTTTGTGTGACTTTTTCTGGGAAGATATTGTTAGGCAACTATTCACCTCAGATAAGGTACTGAACACAGACCAGAGAGATGGTGCCAGTGACTTACAGTGTAGTGAACCAATGAGTGTATTTGTGTTACTAAAAGGAGGATGAGTGACTTATAAGGTGCTGCCTGTCTAAAAAACTGTACTGTCGACAGTCCCTCTTTTAGGACCTCATGAAGAGTTTCTTCTGGCAATTGCTTACCAATTTATAACCTGTAGAGAACCCTTCTGAATCTTGCAACTTTCTGAGCTTAATTAATTTGATTAGCTTCCTAAACCTTGTAAATTTTATTGGCTTCCTGGGTCCTGAGAGCCTCCACCCTTTCTCCAGGAGACAATGTGCCAATTTGGAGGAAATGATTATACTATACCCTACACCTATCAGATTTCAATTGGATCAAGGAGAAATTTAGAAGCTGTCTTGAAAGGTAGCCTTGTTAGGGAAGTCCTTCAAGCCAGCTCAAGCTTCAGCTACATTCAAAACCAAGAGCCCTCAGATGCCGTTTCAAAGTGAACAGCATGGTTCACATACTTAAATGACCAACATCTATTCATTTGACTGTTCTGGGATTACTTTCCAGTCATGGGTTCCTGCTTTCTATCTTCCTAGGTTGTTAATCCAGACCTTGTGTTAAGCTCATAGAGCAACTTCTCAAGTATTTTATATTTTCATGTAAGAAGTCCTTTCCCACCAAAAGTGGTAGCTTCAGCATTCATTACTTAGTTTTAAACTTGTATATAATTTGGAGGTTCTTTTTAAATCTCATATAAAAATGGTAAAGTGGAAGACTATGCTTTTAAAATGTGCTCATGAATCTTCCTCTTTATAGTTCTTTCTACACTGTAATGGAAAGCAGAAATATGTTTGTATGTGTATAAATTTTACATAGTGATAGTCTCTATTCTCCAATTTAAAGTAACTTAATGTATAAGAGAAGAGAGTTAACATCTCATTTATATATTTTCTCAGATTATAGAATATTATAGAATAACAATAACTACATTGGCATGCAAACATGCATAAGAAGAATGCTCACTTACATTTAGAATTGTTTTTGAGAATTTAGTGTTCTAGAAAAATTGGGAGAATGCAGTAAATCAACAGTCTGATTTAAGGCCTAAATAAAAAATCAGTGAGCTACTCATTTCTTTTTTTCTCTTTAAAACAAAATGAGCATGTCAGCCTAGCTCACTGTATCAGCATGACACTGTTTTACACTGCTCAGTTTACCACTAACAGCACCTGCCACAAAGATGTCTATTGTAGAAGTGTCTCAAGGAACCACCAGAAAGAAGATGTAGAATTCATCAGCATAACTACTGTATTTCCAATAAAAAGCTGCCAAAAGCCATAAACAAGTGATCTCTCCAATAACATGATAACTGGAGAATGTTCTTAATGAAAATTTTTTGTGACTCTGTGATATCCCATGGGTTCTGTGTGTGCAATTGATGGATATTCAGGGTTGACTTTACATAATGTCAGAGCAGTAACTTTAAAGGAAACAAAATCTATTTAGAATAAGCATTTTTCAAGCACTACAGATTGCATTCTTAACCTGTGGGCTGTCACACAGATGTGACAGGGATTCCTGTAATGTGCCCCTAACAAAAGATAGCACTTATGTGGTATGCAACGTCACCTTGCAGCACCTTAATAAGACAAGGACTTGCACAACCAGCCATGCACAGACCATAGCCATGACCACCACACAGCTCTCACCGGCCTGCTACTCAAATGACAGCTGTGACTGTTGCTTGCAGCAGATTCTTCAGCATCAGCAACTGCATCAAGAGTGGCTCTCTGCTCTGACAGTTGGTTTGGCATAGGTAGCTATTCTTAGAAAGCATGCTTTTGTTTTGTTTTTGTCTTTCTTTTTTGATCAAAACACTGAAACTGGCTTCACTATTTTTGATTTAAGGATACTTCTAGTCTCTGCCACTGGTACATATCATACAACAATGATGAGGTCTCCCACCAAAACCATATTGAACTTTATAAGAATGATTTCATAAATACATGCAGTGTTAAAATAAGAACCATGAAATGAAGTTCTGGTTGCTCAAACAACCTCTGTCAAAGGTGGTTCACTGCTGAGCTTTTGAGCATCACCTTCAACTGACTGTGACCTTCTAACAGAGTTGGACAACCCTGCTATTGTTGACTGACTATAGAAGGTAGAGACAGCCTCTCCAAGTGTGGCAGTATGGTAGGTGACAGGGTGTTGCTACATGAATACTGATGCACTGCAGTAATCAGGGAATGCTACCTGGTGGAGACACTGAGAAACAGAACTTTTAAGTGTTTTAGTGACAAAGCTTGCCAAGGACCAGCCTCAGCATGAAGAGGGGTTCTAAGAGAAGGGTTGTCTGGGAGCCGTGAAAGAAGTGGACTCAAAGTCAAATCATGGATCCAAGCTGACGGACCTGAGTTCTGCTTGATATAGCTTTTCTAGTCTGTTTCTATGTTCTGCTTTCGATTGCTCTTTCTATATTTTGCTTCTTGTTTGCTATTCAAAGAGATCTCTCTGCCCATGTCCCGCTTGTGTGTATGTGTGTGTGTGTATGTGTGTGTGTGTGTGTTTCTCCATGTGTCTGTGTGTGTGTGTCAGTTTTCCAAACAGTTTTCTCTTTTTGTCCTAAAAATTTTCTGGATTTTTCTCATCTCCTGTGGAACACAATTGCAGTCTTTTATTTTACATATCAATCAAGTCATTTACTTCAGGTTTCCTTTAGATTATCTTATGAATCTGCATCCTGTGACCCCCAGCCCTTTGATTCTTAAGAGATGGCAAGCATACATTTTTTTTTCATTAACATTGCAAAAGAACTGAGAGATCTGTCTGCCTTTGTTAAGCACAGATTGCCAAGCTGGTGGAGTGGGACCCTGCCCTGAAATTACCATATCTACCACACCTGAGTCTAACCTCATTCTGTCCTAGGCTGACCTTGAACTCAGGAATCTGCCTTCTTTTGTATCTTTCTGACAAGCTGGCTCATAGTGTAGCTGCTTTTGATCCTTTAGATTCATGAAGCCCCTCATAATTCATATTGCATCCTTAATATGTACATTATTATATGAACAATCCTTATACCCACAGTAGCCATGACCTTCATGGAGGGTCTTACTGGGGCCCTGACCCAGAGGCAGAAACTATATCGCTCTGTCCCCACTAAGTCCAAGCCAGACTCAGCAGAAGCTCAAATCAGAGGACAGCTGTGAATGTCCACAGCAGTCCCTACTTACAGTTCTGAGAACTTTTGAGATGAAGATGTAAAAAGACTTCTTGTTTCATGAATTAATTTTCAGGTTAGCATATAAAATCATGGGTTTCATCGTGGCTTCTCTGAAGCTGTGCCCTGCTATGTTTATTCCCCCTCTATTTCTGGTTACTAACAAGTTTGATTTCAAGGCTTCATGATGTTATTCAGTGTTGGTTCTTGCCTTAGTAGAAACACAGTTTATATTTAGAAATTACGTCCTATAGATCCCCTACACTCAGATTTAGTTGATGTAACCATCATTAGTTAGAGCCAATGCTAGTTTGTAACCTGATGGGTCTTGCTGGCTGCCATTTGTGTATGCTTCTTGCTGGCCTTTGTATACTTTCCTATCTCTTTCTCTCACAATCCTTGCTATACTAAAGTGCTTGTTGAACAGGTTCTTAGTATGTATGCATAAAATGTTTTGTAATCTTAGTGAATGAATGATATGTTTTGACTCATTCTCTTATTTCTAGCAATTTTTCTTTAGTTCACATTTACTATTTAAATGATACTATTCTCTGTTGAGTTATGTTGACTCTTCACCATATAGACTAATGTCAAGTTTATTCTATTTTAGTAACTTATTTATATACATTTAAAACAGTCTAGATTAAAAATTTTAAATTGAATGATAATGAGCTAATGTTATAATTAAATGAATGATAATTAAATCTTCAGGAATCTGTTATATTCAAGGAAATTTATATTCTAGAAAAACATAACCTTTTATATTTTTATGTAAAAAAGAAAAAAGAGCATAATTTGATGTGATATGCTGCACAGATTCATTGATGAACATTTTTATGACAGGGCACTTAATGATTATGTGTGTGTCATGATATGGTGTCTAGTCTATATGTACAAATGTATCTCCACAAACATCAGAGTCTTCCTTTCAAGTAACTTATGAAATATATGGTATGGTTTGTCTATAATAATTGTATGTTTGTATGACCCCCAGAGTAGGGGAGACCCTCACTCAAGTCTCAGGACGACATGACCACCCAATAACTCACGAGAGACCGATCTTGCTGCAATCACATGAGGTTTATTCAGGCCAGATCTGGGGTCGAACTTGTAGCTTAACAGGCCAGTGGAGTTCAACCCAGAGCACCAAGAGTAAGAGGTATTTAAAGGGAAAAACCACAAGGGGGGGTGAGGGGGTTACCAAGGATACATAACATAAAAGCAGTGGAAGATTCTGTAGAGACCCACTCTCTAGTTGAGTCAAGGTCACAAGGAAGTCATCCTGCCCATTTATTGTCTAGAGGAATGTAATCTTCTTCTACCTATCGGCAGGGTGGAGAGCCTCGTGAACCAGTTGACCTTCATTCCTAGTTCCACCCTCATTGGCCCTCATTGTAGTTCGGCCAGGAGGGGCTGATCTCAGGAACCAGAGCCCTGAGGCTCTGAGTTAAGCCAAGTTCCTGGAACCAGAGCTCTGAACTGACTGACCTGCATTCTTAGTTCTGCTCAGTCTGCTAGGGGTCATAAAAAACTTATTTTTATATTTTTCATGTTCAAATCTTGAATCTGTAAGATCCAAGTAAACAGGGACATCTCAGGAAAACACTGGAGACCAGGAATTTCCTTAATAAGATAAGCTCAAGAACATTAGGAAGGTTTTGGAACTCTCTGAAAGGGAAAGGCTAATTATCATTCCTCAGATCACAGGGTGAGAACCAACCTTTGAGTGGGGACACATTCCACAGTAAAGACTTTTGCCTACTTTCAGATAAGGGAAGTCCTTGCCACCTCATTTCCTAAAGACCAATCAGTTTAAAAAGTCATACTGTTCTACTAATCACATTGTGTCTAATGGCTGCTGCCCTGAAAATTGTAGAAAAGCTGTGCGGGATTGCCTCCTTTCCTGAGGGTCTGGGACGGCCTCAGTACACTAAAGTAAAAATCCTCATGCTCTTTGCATCGATCAGCCTCCATGTGATTCACTCAGGGGGTCTCTGATAATGTAAGGCAAGGTAAGGCTCACCAGGGTCTTACAAATCTATAAATTTAGTTTTTGTAATTGAGGTACAGAGGACAGTCTTTGATAACTCGTCCCTGGGGACAAACTTCACTTTCTATAGAGCAACACAAGGGAATCATAGAGGATTTTGTTGTATATTCCTTTGGGTTCTATGTTAGGATTTTCCAGAGCATCTTAGAAATGTATGCAGATATTCATGTAATGATTGGTTCTAATTGTTATGAAGTCTGCAAGACTCATGATCTGCTATCTACAACTGGAGAGTCAGGAAAATATGTAGTATGATTCAGCCAGACCTGAAGGCCTGAGAACCATGGGAGACAACGGTGTGACTCTCAGTCTGATAGGTAAGATTTAGGACTTGGGTGGGAGGGTGTGTGATGTGGGATATAGTTGCTGATAGCTCTCTGAAATCTAAGATCTGATGTCCCAATGATAGGGCTTCCCATAGTTCATAGAAATTGTAAGACTTTGTCAAGCCTTTGCTTATTGGGGACCCCCTGATTGAACCATGCATGTAGAGCGTGGATGCACTGGTGTCATCCCAGATGCGAAGGAGTGATGGCAACCCCCTACAACTTGTTCAGTGAGCTTTTATATAGTTTTTGAGGGTAGACTTTGGTAATAACATGAATTAGTTTATACCCATTTGAGGCCCGTACTGACCTTTCTCAGCATTGGTGGCCTCAGGCAAGGTGTGGTCTTAATCACCAGAAGGGGGAACTGAAATATTTTTGGTCATTATTTGCAACTGCTCTGTTTCTTTCAGGGGCTTCCTGTAAAGTTTGTATTTGGAACATTCTGGGAAGGGAATGTGCATTCCTGGCAAGGTCTTTCAGCAGCCATCTTATGTTCTCTAAGGTCACACAAAATATACAGATGTCACATCTAAAGAAGCAAGTGAATTCACCTTCCTTTGCTTCTTTGTGCTGTTTGACCTTTAGCAGATCCATATGGGTGAAGGTAAATCTTTTATTTATCTAGTCTATAGATGCAAATGCTAATCTAATTAAAAAAGAGCTTCATAGACACAGAAATGATGTTTCACTAGTTTTTTGGACATCTCTTGCCCAGTTAAATTGGTATATGTAATTAACTATCACCCATGCATACCTTACCTTAATTTCTTCTGCTTCTAGACATGTTTTACAAAGCTTACAGCACTTGATGGGAGGGTCGGGTTTAATACCAGTTTTAGTATCAGGAATGATAAACCTACCATAGCTTATTGACCCCTGATGTGCCATAATAGATCCTTAAACAGATCCTTATCTGTTATAGGAGATAAGGACATAAGAAGTTCATGATCTAGGATTGAGCATAGAAAACAAACTCCAGTAGGAATATTTTGAAAAAAGACCATTTCTGAGAAAGTTCATTTGTAAGTGGATTATGTGAGAAGCAGTCAGTGTCATTTATTTCTATGAACATCCTCTTTCTCACAATCTAACTTTTCTCTAGTAAGCATTTGTGCTCTTGCATTTTGTCTGAAACTGACCATTTGAACTTACAGTATCTTTCCCTGAGAATCACCAACGGCATTAAAATCTTAGACACTCTTTATCACAGAAAGTGATCGTATGTCTACATATAAATTCTACTATGGGCCCCAAGAGTCCCTCTGTGCTTGTGTTCTCCAACCCATTATTACAATTCTGAGCTCCATAGAATTTTCTTTTCATGCTTTCCACCAAGGTTTCAAAATGAAGGAGCAACTCCTGTTTAGTAAGCTCCAATGTGTCACACAGAGTTTTCAGTTAGGGCTTCTTTATTTGATTTCATTCTAGATACTAAAAATGAACCTTAAACACAACCCTCAAAAAATGCCATAACCTTTGGAAAACCTGTCTAGAAGCAGAGGAAATTAAGGCATCCACTGGATTCCCCTGAGCAACAACAGAAGCCTCAGCTGTAAAAACTCTGACAGCTCTTCCTGGTTACCATGGTGAGAGAGGCCTTCTTGTTTAGAGACCGCTAATGGAATACTTATGCCCTTCAAGGCTTTCAATTAATTGTTTGGTGCACATTGCTTTCCTCATACATAATGTGGATGTGCTGAGGCAGTGCATAAACCTTACCTAAGGACTGATGGGCTGAGCCTTTAAGATGAGCAGAACGTTTCTCCCACTTATCTAAATTCTGTGTGTACAGTAAATGTGCCATGCATCATTATTCTATCTCCAGTATATGTCTGCAAGCACCTCCAACCATTTCCAATATTTCCTTGTAAAATAATATGTATCCTGTGGTCTGACTTGCAATACAAAACCACAAAATTAATGCCACCTGACCATGGAAGCTTTGTGTGTGATGAATAGGGCACTTACAGTTGATGTACCTTGTACTTTTATTTCAAAGCAATGCATCTTTACCATAAAACACATTTACTATGCAAAGCCAGTTTTTACATCCTGATTTTTCATTGCTGTTTGGGATAGTCTATGAACATTAAACAATTCCTCTCTTCCTTTGTTCTCAGCAGCTGATAATTATTTCAGGCTTTCTCCCTAGAGCAGACTCTAACATCTTCTGAACAAGTGGTCCCTCTCTGATACCACCTTTGTGTGAGGATCTGAAAAAAGACCCAGTCACATCACATACTAGTTTCCTTTCCTGTGTTCTTATTATTTGTTATGTGAAAAAGCAAGGAGAGCACACTGATATAAAGGGCAATGCTGAAATGAGCTGAACTGATTGTGCTGTAATTATACTGTTATCACATTATGCTCTTTCTGTTCTCCTAGACACAGACATAAGCAATTTATGGAAGCAAATCTAGATAAGACTTACATGCACTTTGCAGGCGTCTATGATAATTCTGGACTCTAAAGATGAAGATTATTTAACACACAGTGTAGCCACCCCCACTTATCAAATAAGCTTCTTGTTACTGAAAATAGAGACTATCACAGAAAACCCCAACTAAACCCAATGCGAGACCAGTGTATGATTTGAAGTCCATCCCAGTGAATACTCTATATTCTCCTGCATCTATGCATCTATGGCTCAGGGAACATTTCAGAAGAGGGAGATGAAAGACTGTAAGAGCCAGAATGCTGGGAAGTCTATTGTGAAACACTCTAATAAAAATGATTGCACAAATAAGATGGAAATAATGGGAATATCAGTGAGCATGGTAACGTGAAATGGCAAAAATTTCTTTGGATTTCTAGACAAATAGCTATAGGCAACTAATGACAGCTGGAAGAGTCCAAACCATCCTCTCTTAAGGATGAGCCTCTGTTATGGTTTGTCCATTGTAGAGTGGTCAGTCTGGAAGCCATATATACACAAATAATAACACATAATAATATCAATAAAAAGAAACTATGAAATTGAGAATAGAGGGGTGTTGGAGAGAGGGTACCTGAGTGGGGCTAGAGGGTAGAGGAGAAAAGGTGAAAATGTCCTGCAGTTTCATGAACTTTGAGTTCTCTCAATCGAAGGAAGAACCTGAAACACAGAGTTCAAGAACAAAAGGATGCGAAGTCAAGTTGAGCCCCAATCAAGACTTGTACTTTACTTTTGGGGTTCAGCATTTATATGTACACAAGAAACAGAAACTGGATCTTTAAGTTACAATGATATTTGCATAACATAAACATTATGGGAGGAGTCAGGAAAGGAGTCTGGGGCAAAGGTCACAAGTGGCTCTGGAGGTCTGTGGATGTCCTCAGGCAGTAGGTGTTGTCCCAGGCATAGTTATATCTCAGCATGAACTTTCCCGGCAGCTTCTTTCAGAGATAAACTGATAGTCTACAGAAGGTCTTTTGTCTTAATTCCCCAGGTGACTGCCTCTGCCTTGGGCAGAAACTGCCAAAGTCCAGAGGAGGCTGAACTGGGTGGTTGAGGCAACAAAACGGGGCAGCTGATATGAGACACAATTGTAGTTCAATTTAAAATATATAGAAAAGAAAAAGAAAATAGGTGTTAGTGGTTGCTCAAGATTAGGCTCATGACATTTTATTGGGGAAACTATAGGACCTACATATCTAGAATCAAAGATTGCTTTTTATTACACTTTCTGTGTCAAAGTTTTCCCCAGTATCAAAAGAAACCAATAAATAAATAAATAAATAAATAAGTAAATAAATATTAACAAAATAAAAAAAATCAACAATCCATAGATATCTATTCATAATTTAATGCTGTAGGAGAGCTTAAGTCCAGTAATTGAACACAGTAACAATCACCACTTCAAAAACAACAAAACAGTATAAAATTAACACCAGGAAGAGTAGAGAGTGTATTTGTTTCTTTAGAGAAATGGAGGGAAAAGTTTTCCTTGTAGACTAGAAAGCACAGAATGCCTGTTAATCTTGATAATCTACTCAGAGGAAACTGGTCTTTAGAGACTAATATTTCAAACTAAGGAAAAGCAGGCTGCCAGAAGCAAGGGCGCAGGAAATCTTTCAACAAGATACTCAATTTGGAACACAATTTATGTAAAACATCTTAAGATGAGTGTACTATTATGTTATATTGGGTGAATTTTAATAGGCTATGGAGCAATTAATTATGATCAATAAGCTCTATAATGCACTATCTGCTAAGACATCAAAGAAATAATTTAATTTAACAAATATTTATTGAGTACTTGGCTGAGATTTATGATGAGTACAAATAAGGCAACATATCACTTCTACTCTTATTCAAGTTACTCTAAGGAAAAAAGCCATTTATACATACAAAATGCCAACCCTAAAGGAAATAGAACTAAAAAAGAAACCTCATTATCACTTATTTCTGCATTAAATTAAGGCCAGTGCTAAATGGAGATATATTCAATTTTGCTCAGTATCATCTGCATAAGTGTTAACTATAGGAGTCCTCAATGCCTTGCTAATAAGTAAAAACATTTATACTGCAGAGCTAGCTGCCTCAGTCGCAGGAGACGGAAGGTTAATTCAAGTTCTGTCCTGGCAGAAAGAGTGTAGGCATCATGGCTGAATGAAACAATATACCCTGCAAATTTTATAATCTCTGGTTTCAGTAGAGTGAAAAAAAATCTTATTTCTCTTTCTTCCTCCTGGACTTCCTTTCTTTTTCCCTTCATTCTTTCTTCTACATGTTCGCCTCCTAATTTTTTCTATTCATATTTTGGAGGAGAAATCTTCCTTAGTTTGTTTCCTATGTGTCACTCATAAGGGAGGTAGGACACTCACATCTTACTAATTCTTGGGTAAGGCTGTCTGTCTGTGATCAAAGTTAATATGCTGAAAATTTTTCTATTTCAATGGGACAAAATATGCTTCTGAAGTGTGTCTAAATTAATGCACTAAACTGAGTTGATTAACAGAAGAAAGCAAATAAACTGCTGGTTTCGCTTACTAAGTAGATGATGAGGTGAATACAATATTAGATCGTATTTATAATCTCTGTGTGTGTGTGTATGTGTGTATGTGTGCTGAGAATTTACACACACACACTGAGGTTGAATTTTGAAGAGAAATGAGAGTACATTAAAACTACTGCTAAAACCACATGTGAGGGAATACAAAATGATTGGCTTTCAGAAAATGTTGATGAGGAATCAAAAACCTCCTTTTTATTTGGAGAAACTGTCAGATCTTCCAACACCAACAAATAAGGCATAAATAACAACCAAACGAGTATAAATGTGAACACAATCGTATTATGAAACACAAGGTTTCTGTATGTACTCTGATGCCCACCTAGAAGTTGTAACCTTCTGTGCCTAAGAAAGTGACCTGATTTGTGAGTACAGTCTTTAGTTAGTGGCTAATTTGGGACATACTTTAAGATGATTGGTGTTTTTATTTTTATTGTTTTAAAAAAGAAACCTGAACACAAGGCAGATATAAACAGAGAAGCTGATGCAGAAGCAGAACGATGCCAACTGAATGGTTGCACTGACATATATACAAACCAAAGAATACAAGTTTTTTTCTCCAAGCAGGAAGCTAGGAATAATCTTCCCCAGAGTTGTAGGATGGAGAGAGTGGGAAGGGAAGAAGGTCCGCCAACACATTAAATTTTAATTTCTGATCCACAGAGCTATGTTAAATATATTTATAGAATTTTAAATTGTTCAGTTGTTTTGTTGTCCTTAGTGCCTGATTGGCACCTACTCTTTGTTTCTTCCGCCCTGAGACCATCTTTTCACAGACTCTTTTCTTCTGGATATTTTTGGCAGGTCTAGTTGACAAGCGTGTGTCTCTTCACAGATGATGCCATATAAATTTGCTTACATAATGTGTATTAAAAGTTTTCAAAAATCACTCAATATACTAGCAACACATTCTGATCAAGAAACACTAAATTTAATATATATTTGAATATGAAGACACTGTAGCTGTCTCCTCTGAAATGTTTGATTTCCTGGTGGGAAATTCCAGTTTCCATTGGAAGCACCTAGCTTTTGAGTTCCTCTTTGAAGCTATGCTTAACTCTATGGACTGAGATGCCTTCTTCCTTATGAGTAAACAATGCTTGATATACACCCATCAACACAGTAGTTGTGCTGTACTGAGTTGTGTTATTGCTTTCCCTTACATTGTAACATCTGACCTTTCTGCTTCTTGTCACCTGGAATTGCAGGATGTACACCAACACAACATTGGAATAGCAAATTGAGATCATTTAGCCAACATGCAGAGCTCTGGACACAAGTACTTTCCTTAGGCATATTTCAAGAAATTAGCAATATTCTAATCCAAGAATATATAGACACTTAAGGAAAAAAAGAATGAGGACCATAATAAAGGCGGAGGTTGAAGCTTAGATGAATTCAGCTCCTCACCTGCAGGGTGACAGGGACACATCAGCTTCAGGTCTTCCAGAATCTGTGCTCTGTTGTTTTAGTGTCATTTTCCTGGTTTATCAGTTCTTGTTTTGGTCTCCTTTGGTTAGCAACTCTACTATTATTTGCAGGAAATCTGATTTATTGAGAGTAAACACTGTTGTACTGCTTCCTAGTAATCTTTTTGATTATTAATAGATAAAAATCCATGTTATTGACACTTATTGGGCTCATGCTGGTGCAACACACAAGAGAGTAAAATCTATCTTTAAACTACCAGGGATCCACAATTTTGACTGATACATACTCTACACATTGTCTAAAAA